>BGPR01011880.1:0-46906 GCA_013235015.1 Araneus ventricosus
AATACCTATTCATCTTGAATCAAAGAGGAAGAAAAAAAAATGAATTTTTTCAAACCACAATGAGAATATTTCTGAAATTTCTTTTATGTGGTAAGAACATGAGGTCTCGTGTTTATGCCAGATGTAAAAAAACTTTACGCTAATAAAAATATTCGTTATTGGTTGCGAAAATTGAGATTTCTCTTCCCTGTTTGAATTTAAAAAATTGAGATAGGTGGTGCTGTTAACCCACCATTCAATCTTTTATATTTATATATCGAGAGGGACCGACCGGATAAAGTTTACGTTATACAAACCCTCTCAGCAAGATGAAATACAAAAGAAAAGGAAAAAAAAATAAAAAGACAAAATCATAAATACAAAAAAGTAAACACAATCTGCAATCTGCCTAATGCTGGTGGGATGCCAGAAAAGTCTTTCAATCCATGATGATATCATGCCTTCCTTCACGAAGGATTCTCAAAAATATTCTCTCAGATAAGCACGTAAGTTTGACAGTGAAGTTTGATTTTCATTTGATATTCCTGTATTGTCAAATTGATGCTCAACTGAAACGAACTTAGTACAAGTCTCGTGACATAACTAAGGGTAACCCCTCGCTTCTGCAACGCATTTGCTGCAAGTTCGAGTGACAAACAGCGCCACCATATTTTGCAAATCAAATTTGCTGCAAGTATGTAAAACAAGCTTCCTGCAAAGACAGCACAAAGAGATAATTATCTTTGTCTCTGTTTTAAAAAAAACATCCGATTTTTAATAGCATCTCCTAGACCGTCCTTCTTTTTATTAATTCAATAAATCAATGATAATTTGTAAAAAAAACTAACTTTTTGATAAAAAATCTTTTTACTAAATATATCACTCGCACTTTAAAGAAAACTATATCGCCTTTTTCTTAATGTTAAAATTTTAGCGTTTATAAACAAAACTAAACCGAAAAAACAGTCAATGTTTGTTGAAAAATAAACTTATACATTTTGTCCCATTTTAAAGTAATTACTTTTGAACTCTAATTTCATAATTTATTCTACTAACAAAACGTAGTTATTAGCGAAAATCACTCTCTCCTTGACTTCAAATGATATTCTCAACTCAAAAAATTAATGAAATCAAGAGAATAGTTTAAAATAAATCGTATACGAATCGAATGGACCGATGTATTAGCGAAATCTATCTTCGCCTCTCAGAGTTTAACTGGCCCAGTGGTTACAACATCAGCTTCCGAACCGGTAGGTCGCGAGTTCTATCCTGGGTTGTGTTCGTACGTTGTTTTTGCCATAATTTGCAATGAGTTTGCACTGCAAGCTTGCTGCAAATTCATCCTATGGTGACTTCGAGGCTTGCGCTAACTTGCTGCAAGCTTGTTTCACACTTGCACACTTGTCGTGACAAATTTGCAGACTTGGAGTGCAAGTCTGCTGCAAATTTGCTGCAAACTAAAATTGCTATCTGGGTCGTGAGTCGTGCCATGGATCTTTTGTCTTGGACAATATTTTCCCACCACGTCGAAAGGTTTTCAGCACTGGGCTTCATGAAATGAAAAGATTTTGTCACTGGGCAGACTGTTGCATAGTGGTTTGGATCACCTTTAGCATCGCAAACGCATCGATTGTGTGAACATAAATCGAACCTGTGAAGATAGGTCACGAACGGCCCATGTCCTGTGATGAATTGGTTGGTTCTTGAGTTGAATGAGGCTCGATTAATATAGACTTTCGTTCGTACCAGCAGTTTGTTGCATTCTGAGGTGCCGGGTTTGGGGCAAGACCTGCCTTCGGTCGCCAACAGATCCGTCGCTTTTTGTAGTTAGTTTAAACTTACACTAGAGTTCTATTTCGAATATCGACTATCTTGGCTTTCTTCGGAAGTGGCCGAAATTTGTATGTTTGTAAGCACAGGCAAAATTACCAAATTATTCTTGCAGTTAAATAAGAATTAAAGTTAAAAGAATTAGTTAAAATATAAAAAAAAGTATTATTTTAAGTTGATTTTCTAAGCTCTTAATACTTCCCACTAGTTTATTTGGATAAGTCAAACATTTCCTTGAACCCGAGATTACAACATTTAGGACATTTACCCTCCGAGTCCTAACAGAATCTCACAGTAGACGCCCACTATAGAAAAGCAGCTAATATAAAGCCCATATCAGATGGATGAATTTTCGGTCAAAAAGAAACGGTTTTCGCTGTCCGAAACAGGTTTTTCACCGCTGAAATGAATGGCGATTGGTCAGTACTTTTAGTCCGAGAAGCAAAACTCGTGCTCTCTTACGAAAACTTTTCCGTCTGATGCAGGCTTAAGCCAAACAATGAGGACGATAGTGTACAGCTCAGCGGTTTTTGGAAGACAATGGCAAGAAAGGTGAGAACACACATAAATCTACGACATGTTTCATTTAGTTCATTTAAGACGTTCTGAATTTAATTAAAAGAAATTGATATAAAGGGTGGTCATAAATTATTGAACCTATTTCAAAAATTAATGATAAAAAAACTGATTTTGTTAGAGAATCGCGTTTTTTTACTGAGAGAATAAATCAAAAAGTTTTTTTCAGATAGGTGACGTATAATTAAGCTGTTCTAAATTTGCTATAGCGTGAGATCTCAATACTCAATGGCTACCGATCAAAGGAAGCCGATGCCCGTTTTCTGGTTTTCTTTTTTAGTTTTTCTTGAATATCTCCTAAACCATTCAGTTTTCGAATTACCGTTGATTTAAAAAAATTAAAGAGCGTAAAATTCCCTACAAATACATACTTTTATTTTCTTCTATCTTTAGCAGTTTCGAAGATAATGGCTCTCACAAAAGGGAGATGTCCAATAATTTACGGCCACCTGGACCACCGTAACGACACGTTACCTATCTGAAAAAAAACTTTTTTAAAATGCGCTCTCATTTAAAAGAAACGTAGTTGTAACATTGTTATTTTTTGTTTTTATTAGTTTTTGAAATGGGCCCAATAATTTATGACTACCTGTATTTGAACGGAATTTAATTTCGAATACCACTGTTCCATATTCAGTGCAATAAAAGTCTATTTTTCAACTTAATGGTACGCAGCAATAATTTCTCAATATTATTCGAAGATTATTGAATAAACTGTAAATGTAATATGTATTAAACTGTAAATAATCTGTAAAATATATAATCAATGCCATATTTATCTACTTTTAGCAATCGTTCGCACAGTGGAGTTACATTTATTATTGGAGCATGGGAGTTATAGTTTTAACAACGATTATCTTCCTAATCTTTGGGACTTCTGAGCTCCAAGATTGGGCTGCAGACGAACAGGAAGATGAATCAGACGAATCGAAAGAAAAACCTAAAGAATTGAGCATATTCCATATTACTCTGAAACAAGATCAAGACACTTGATGAAACTGAGTTTCTCTCAAAATTTTATCTTTCTCTAATGAGCAACTTCTTATTCTGGCAAATATAACCAATTCTAAAAAAATTCAAACGAAAAGAGAATCCGGTCGCCAACTTCTGTGGTTTTCGTTATATCAAGTGCTTCAATGAATGGTGTTATTAAACTTCCTTTTACCGAACGTCAGCTGGCTTAGTATCTTAGAGACAATTTTGCTTTAGAATATATTTAAAGCGGTATAGAGATTCAAAATGCGTTCAAAATATTGTATTCAACATTATTTTAAAGGAAATTGCGCTCTAGATATTGAATTGTACTTCTTATTTTTCATTATATGTCATCAATTTTCTCTTTAAAAATACTCATTTGTTGTTTATGGCGTTCTCTTTGTGTTAAAAGATACTTCTCTAGTGTAATTTCGGTTAATATAATGTGTGTTTTTGAAGAGATTGTATTTTTCTTATAATTAATTTTGTAAAGCTTTGCATTTGCTTTTATAAAGAATAAATTTTATACTTGTCTGTATAATGGATCTAATTATTATTACTCGTATTTTCTAAGCTGTATTGTATTCAACTATATTTTGGAATTCAATATTGAGCTTATTTTTTTAAAGATATCGCTAATGTCAACTGTGGTCTATCTTGCTTATTTATACACTTTTATTCAACTTGTTTTATCTTTGTTGCGATGGAATTTTGTAATCGATTTTCCACTCACTTTCATGTGCTGAAGCAACCTGTGGTACGCGTACCCCTGGGGTTACGCGAAAGATCATTTGGGAGTACGCGAAATAAATGTTGTCAATGGCAGAAGCAAGAAAACACAAGTGAATACTTGCTATTTATGTATTCACTTGCCTCCAAGTGAATACTTGCTATTTAACAACTATATCACTTGAATATTTGGCTTTACGAAGTGTAATGTTTACCTTTCCTTATAAGTTAAAACGAAATAATTACAATACTGGTTTTATTTGCTTTGGCTTTGAAATTATACTATTATAAAAATGGAATAAAATGTAAAATCAAAAATAAGTCCTGCAAATGTTATTAATTCGAGTGATTTCCCTTTTAAGCTAACTTAACCCCTTAACGGCTTATCCCGAGCTCCACTCGTTCATCGAATTATGGCATTTTTACACTTATAGTCTGAAATTACGCCATTCGAAGACATTATAATTCGACACAAAAAAATGAAGAGTAACTCATTAACATCTCAAGTATTCTACGGACACTTAATTGAATCAATACGCAACACATTCCCAAAACAGATAGTGTCATCTAATTGGACAGTAGAGAAAATAAAACCGTTAAGGGGTTAAGCAAACATTAACATTATTGATAAAAACTTCTTTGCACTGACGGGTGGTTGGAGGGGGATTGGATATGATAGTAGGGGATTTCGTGAGAACAAAAAGGATTATCAAGGGTACGCGAGGGAAAAAAATTTGGGAAGCCCTGTGCTAGAGTTTTGAAATTTTGTTCATATACGTATTTTCGATGGTAATATTTAATTTATTTTATCATTTTTAAAATTTAATTATCAGTCAATGATTAATTTAATTAAATTTTGAATTCATATGAGTGGTGCCACCTCGTAGTGAACGTGAGAAAAAATTCATTTCAAGATTCCATGATATTTATAACAATGAATTATAAATTAAAGACTAAAAGGAAGAAACTAATTATCAAAAATTCTACATTTTAGCGCATTAATAAAAGTGTCTTTTTAAAAAATTAGGTTTTTATTACATTCATTTAAAATTGAGTTAAATTTAGAAGAAAAGTAATAGACTCTTCTATTAACCGTTTGAAATCGGTGAAGAAATGCCTTACTTGTTGCTGAAAACTACATAAATGTGTACTTTTTTTGAACATTTTCATTCAGGAAAACCCTTCAAGTTAAAAAGTACAACATTTAGTAGACTTACCTAATTTCCGCCATCATTTCCCCCAATTATCAAATACCTGTAGATTGATTAGCCATAGTTGTGCAATCGGAAAACAACACCTATTTTATCGATTTTGGAGTTATTGTTGGAAATTATACCTATATGTGTGCCATTCCTTTATAAAGCTGAACCAACTCGAATCAACGGCACAACAGATTACTTAGTCTATAGAAATAATAAATTATGCAAAAATGCAGCATTCGAATATATTCTGTAATATTTTGCCAAAGAAAGTGAGTGTTAAAATGTACACTTTAGAGTTGTTTCTCCGTTGCTTAACTTTTTTCTTTCTTGTATATGAAGTATACAAAGAGAAAGTATTGAAATCGTCAAAAAATTCGAACTCGAGATTTTGACGAATCTCCACGTTTTAGACACCGTGAGTCCGAAAAACACAATTTTGGAATTATATCTGTCTGTGTGTCTGTGAACACGATAACTCGAAAACTATTAGAGCTACAGGGATGAAATTTGGTATGTAATCTTGACACATCATTTGCAGGCTTCTATCAAATTGTGGACAAAATCCGTCTACGGGAAGTCTGTCTGTCTGTCTACTTTCATGTGAACACTATAAATCAAAAACTTGAGTAGCTAGATGGATGCAATTTGGTACACAGTTTTATCATCATAAATGTAGGTCCGTATAACATTTTGGTCCAAATCCGTCAAAGGGTTGATTGTCTATCGGTCTGTAAAATCGCAAACTTGTAAACATAATAACTCTTTAAGGTAATGACTTAGATATATGAAATTTGGCATGTCGCCTTCCAACCTTAATTGTAGATTTGTGTCCAATTTTCGTTTTAGTCCGTTAAAAAAAGGTGTTCAAATTGCATATTTAGTTCAAAATGCACATTGCGACTATGTGTTGGCGAGCGTTTCGCTTATTTTACTCAATGCTTTTGACCTTGGCGGTTTACGAAGGAAATTGTAGCGAACGGCAAATACGCGCTTCGAAAATTATGGCAACCCCCTAAAACGAAACTTCGTTCTGACATTCTCCAGATGGACGCCTGTGATTAACCAGAGATATGGTGAACTCTTGTGTGATATCTATAATAAGATTTCGTACTCAAAAGCGTTAAATAAAGTTGTGGTACCTCAGCGCGCTCAAAAATTGCGAACATACGCAATTGTTTTGGAAAATATTAAGTTTTTGGGAATTCATAAATTTTATATGTTTCATTGTAAATTACCATTCATAATTTTTTTTCTAAAAATAACCAGGCCTTGGGTAAATACCCCAAAAATATTTACCTACTCACTGGTTTTTACACACCCCACATTACTGGTCGTATGCGAGAAAGTTTCGGGGAGACCACTCCCGCTGGTTTTCATTTATAAAAGTCTACTCTCCTTCGGCAAACATCTCGTCAGGAAAATTATGGTTATGCAAACACTTAACCATAAATCTCTGATCGCACCTATTATTTGAGCTTTAATCCCTCAAATGATTCGTTTTCTCCACTATCTAATTAGATGTTTCCTTCTGTTTAGAGAGTGTGTTGTCTTATTAATCTATCTAATTGTCAGTAGAACACTTGGAATGCTATTGGATTACTCGTCCTTTTCTTTTTTTAAATTATTACGTCTACGAATGACTTAATTTTAGATAATAAGTTTACAAATGTCATAATTCGATATAGGAGAAAAGCTCGGGCAGAACAATAAAGGAGTTTAATACGAAACCGGAAAGGAGTGAAAATTCAAATAGTCAATAATTTGTTAGCTTAGTTGAAACATGCTCGTAAAAATAAGAGAACAGTAAATGCAATCATTTGCAATCTTCATTGGAGAGTTCGAGATGTATTTCACAGTAGCAGCTTGAAAATGCGATAAAACAGTCAATTCATTGCGATAAGAAAATAAGTAACCAAGTTCATAAAGTAATGAAATAATTTTTGCATAAAATTATATTACAAGAAAGAAATTATTTCGAATTAGAGACAAAGTAAAATAAAATTTGGCTCTATTATTTCTTACTTGTGAATGAAATCTTAAGCGCAATTTTTAGAAGTAAAAAGAAAACTTGCTTTTTAAATGAAGGAAATAAATTGAAACAATAAACCATCAACCAAAGCCAAAAATTATAATAAAAAATATTGAGTGGTTCTGCCATCTTTTGTTCCCTAAAGAAAATTTTCAGAGGTGATCGTGCAAGAAATTATTTCGATTTGTTCTGTAACATATGCTTGCATTAAATTAAGCACAAATAATGTATTTCATAAGATATTTTATTTAACCATATATACAGTATTGTAATTTAATATAAGTCAGAAATGCATTGAGAAGCACCAGAACCAAAAAAAACCCCACTCAACGTTCTCTAAAAGCCTTTAAACATTCTAATATATTGAGAAAGTTAAAATAGACAAAATTTCATTTTTCTGCATTCGTAAAAAATTAATGCGTTTCTATAATGAGTTTGCTTCTCTGATAATTAAAACTGCCTCATATTTGAACAATTGTGCATAGTTCCAGGTATGGTATCAAACTACGCTACTCGAAATTAGATAATGGGAAGTATATGAGCTAAACAAGTTAAGCTCCACAGTACACAATAGTACAAAAAACTTGAATTTTGTGTTATACAGATAATAAGATTTTTCGTTAGAAATTTATGTCTCTTGAGTACTAATTTGGTAAAATTAAATTCCGCGTAAAACATGCGACATGATATTTTTAATAGCTAATGATTAGGCTTTTTGAAAGTATTCAGTCATAAATAAATAAATACTTTCTGCTATTTCGGGAAAAACCCACTATTTTGCTTTTACCAAGAACTGAGGTTGCCTCACCTAAAACTGTGATATTGCAAAACTGGAAAACAAATTAAAAAATTGGATAACTTTTGGACTTGGTTATTCAACTAGAAATCAACTACTGAGTTAAGGGCTTCTGATTCCCTATCAAAAACTTTACTTAACTGTGTATAATTTCACATCCAATTTAAAATTCCTGCAATTCTCATAGCTCAAAATGTAATAAATAATTTTAGGAAAATGAACATTAGAATCTTTTTCTACATTATTTTGCGAAAACAGATATATCTCAAAATGTTGTCATGGAGTTGATTCCATATTGGATAATTACGCCCATTTATAGTTGCTCTTAAAACAAATTTTAGAGAAATTTGTTCAAAATAAAAGTGAACTCAGTATTTTTAAAAATCATCAATTTAATCATCAATATTTAAAAATCGTCAGTGATCATTCAAACATCTAGAAACTGACTACTGACTCAAGGGTTACGGATTCCCTCTCAAAAGTTGTAATTGCCATAAATAATTTTGGAAAAATACAGCATTGAAATCTTTTTCTATATTGTTATGCGAAAACAAATATATCTCAAAATATTGTCATGGAGTTGGTTCCTTATTGGATAATTACCTTCATTTAAAGTTGCTCTTAAGATAAATTTTAGATATTCTTGTACAAAATAAAAGTGAAGTCAGCACTTTTAAAAATCGTCATGGTATGCGAATTAAGCTGAATTATTGTTTAAATAATTATGAATTTTATGGATATATTTGAGCAATTGAAGAAATGTGGAAAGTGTATTCATCCTAAAAATAATTATTAAATTTATGGTTGCGTTTGAAATTCATTAAGCATTCCTCTTATTTCTTATTATTTATATATTGCACAAATTCTATGTTGAAAATCAATTGGTGCTTCTCTGAGATGTTCTTAAATTTAGTTTTAGTGTATTCCAACACCATCATAGAAAAAAGAGATTCCAGTGCTAATTTTTTCCGTAAAAATATGTGTTTTCAACGAATTTTTAAGTTTCGAACTCATCTAAAATCATCAAAAATTTTCCAAAATGACGTAAAAACTTTGAACCCTTAATAAAATCTAAATAATGACACTATAAATAGAACATTTTATTGATTACAAGTTAAACAGCATAAATCATAGGCGGCTGGTGCACCAAAAAAGTGGGGGGTCAAAAGAGGAGTGGGTGGGTGGGGCGCCCCTAAAGCTGTATTTTTTTTTTTTTGTAAAATTGGGCTATATTGTTGGATTTTAACGTCATTATTGATTAAATGACCTTCTCTAAAAAATTCGGGACACGGCCTCAAAAATCGGAACGGATGGCCACCGTAGTCTCCCTCCTTCCAATTCAAAGTTCCATTTCAATTCTTATGAAATAATAACACGAGAAAAATATAAAACGCTTACATATTAAGTCAATTCTTCTTTCTTTAAACTCGAGAATCGATCAATGATATCGTCACAAAACGGCGTACTCCCAAACACAGAAAAAACAGGTCAGTTATAAATTTATTTATTTGATATTATTTTATACCATATATTTCCGTATTATAAATTAGAAGAAAGATAGCCTTTGATTTTTGTTCTTCGCAAATTGTTCTATTACCTTAGTAAAGTCAATATCTATAGTATATTCGATCTTCAAAACAGCAAGTGCAGAAAGCCTCTCTTGAGACATACTATTTCTAAGGTATGATTTTAAAGATCTTAAGCATGAAAAACTTCTCTCACATGATGCAGTTGAGACAGGTATCACAAGGAGAATTCGGATTAGTTTTGTCAAGTATGGAAATATGTATATCACAGAGTTCCTTTTCAACAAGAAAATTGCATCTTTTCCTCAGTTCTGTTATCTCCGTGGATATTTCTGGCAAAGAGTCGATGTATTTTTTGTACATTTTCTGAAAAATTTGTATCTCCCCCTTTATTTTTTTCCATATCAAGATCATATGTTTCAGAGACTTTTTGAACTGATGCAATTTTTATGATCTTTGATGAATTGGAACATGTTACATCTTTTAGAGATTGAAAAATATCCAGCTCATTTTCTTTGAACCTTTCGTTTGTGTTTAAAGCAGCATCTATAACTAGAAAAGCAATTTCCGCTTGATAGAACGATTTAACACCTTGTGACATGCTGAAGGAACCGCCGCCTATTTTCGAAGACACCTTTCTAGAGCGTGGAAGTTTTGGAGAAGTAAGCGATTTTGCTTCACAAATATCGTTAACATATATCCACAACTTTTCAAAAAAATCTTCACTTCAGAATTCACGCAAGCATTCTTTTGTTGTATTAATCAGTTCTTTAACTGTTAACAAAATTAGCGATTTTGATTGCAAAGTTTTTGAAAGTGTTTTGAAGTGTGTAGCTTCCAAAACTCTTTGGATCAGAAGTAGACAAAAAATGAATTGGAAACTTTCGATAGTATTCAGCAAAGCTTCAGCTTGCGATCCATTTTTCTATGGATCGTTAATTTTGAACTTTGAAAAGTGGGGGGGCAAGGTCCCTTTACTTTTGGAAGTGAGGGGGCAGTTGCCCCCCTTGCCCCCCCGGACGAGCCGCCTATGGCATAAATGAATTTGATTTTGAAGCAGGAAAGATTTGTTGCATGGATGCTAATAATTAGGATTTGTTTTTCAAATAGATAAAATTTCGTATAACAGCATGTTTTTAAATTGGCAAGCAGACAACAGAACGTCTCCTGCTCTTCTACATGGGCCTTTATACTTAACATGATCTTATTCACTATATGATTGAATTTTTAAAATCTGTATAAATATTTAAACCAGATGCAAGAATGAAACATTCAAATTTAGTAGCTGTTGCTAAATACAGATGGCGCTTCAATTGTTGCATAGCGGAAAACTCGAGAGAGACGAATTCGATCTTAAGTGGGCTGAATTTAGAAAGAAATATTCTAAAGAAGTATTTCTTTCAGTGGCGAATCCGGGGGGCTATCGGGCTGCAACCCCCAGCTGAACCAGAATTCTTGAATCTATTCAAAATTACTACAACTGTTTGTTCTTAATTTCCCTTTAAAAAAATAATAAAAACGTGACAACACTGTTTTCTGGCTTGACAGGCTCTAATTTTCCTACTTTTCTAGTCATTCCACTTATATTTGTAGTGTTTGACACGGTCGTTAATATTTTTTGTCTCGTTATTTCATTGTATTTTTTATTAAATTATCGAAAGTATTGTAGTGTTCTTTATGATTCTTATTGTCAGGTGAGTAAAGTCTGTAAAGTTAAAGTGTTTTGGTTTACCTAAGCCATGAGGTTTGACATTCGTCACGGCGATACCAAATTTTTATTACCTCGCCCCCCCTCTGACCTGAATTCTGGATTCGCCACTGATTTCTTTCCTCCTATTTTTATCATACTTTTTATCATTTATGAGTTTTATGGATGAGGAATTACATTATACGTGCTTTCTAGTGAATTTTATAAAATCTTGCTTACCGCTGGCTTTGTAAAATTAAAACACATCAACAATCGTTTGAATGGAGGCAAAAATCTTGTCCGCCAATAAGAAGTGTAAAAAAGTTTAATCTTAATAGAAACTGAAAAATGTCTTCATTTAGCTTAATTATTTGCCACTTTTCAACACACTGCAATAAAAAAATACAACTTCGGTTAACCGAACTATAGAGGAGGGGAAGGGAAGCCGTTTCGGATTACGATTTTTTCGATTAATCCATGAACATCTGTTACTATTTTGTATCTAAATACAGTAGGAAATTCTGAATAATTTGAGTATAAAACGAATTCAAAGCTCTCTTCGTAGGTTAACCCTTCGTCGGGCGTAACATTCGTAACGTTAAGTTCGGGCGCATTTCGCCAGGCACTGATAAATAGTATCGTAATTAATATTGTTAATACCCATTAATTTTAATTTTAGCATTCTAAAATTAATCATTGACCTTCTTAGGGAGGTTTAAAAGAAAGAAAATGACGGGAGGCTGTCTTTTTCAAACAGCCGCTGATGTTAAAGGAGTAGGACTACTTAACTCGCATGATTTTGCGATTTTCAAATTTTTTTGTAACTTCTGTTGTTACCCTTTATCTCTAAAATAAGACATTAGTTATGCTTTTAACATATGTAGTTACCGAGATATAGAGGATCTCCCGTACACACACACAACGTTTTTCGTAGCGTTTTGGCGTGTGAATCAAATTCCTTCCTGAGACACCAATGGGAGGAATGAAGTCCTACGTTAAAAGTGGCCTCGCCTTCGCGATTCATTCCGTGCAGTTATAGTACGTATGTTTGGGATTTGCGATTTCAGAGGCAATTCCGATAATCCGAGTTTCGGTTAACCCGAGTTCGGATAACCGGGATTTTGCTGTACTCACAAATTCATAAAAATATTTAATCTATAATACCTTCATAAAACGTATACAATTATTTTCATGCGTGAAATTTTAAGAGTTATAAGAACTTATTATTGAAAGTATTATATGGGGAAAATTCAAATGACCAAATTTAACTATGTGACAATTCATTATTTTTAGATGCGATCAAAAATTTCTGAAAACTAACCTTTATTATTTTTAGATGCGATCAAAAATTTCTGAAAACTAACCTTTAAAACCAAATTTTATTCAAATTCATGTAAAAATTCATGAAAAATTTATGAAAGTCAATGGTTTTCTGAAATACCGAAAATGTAATTGAATCACCACTTGCAACGTGAAGATTATCTTAGAGGAGAATTTAAATCCTTATCTTTAAGTTCTTAGATATTTGGTCTTTCCATCTGAAAATGTAAGCCAATCATAGTTAACAGACACTTATGAGTGATTGTTATGAGATTTTACAGTAGTTCAAGGACAGTTATAACAACGTAAAATAGTCCTCGAGTTGATTCAATACGGGACGTTATTATAACTAAACAAACAAATCTAAACAACGCAATCAGGGGTGGCTCACGTGTAAGCACTGCAGTACTGCAGCAGTAGGGCACTGGGGGTAACCGCCCCCTCCTTTAGGATAAAAAATTTCATTTCAGCTGCCGAATTCTAGGAATTATAAAAAACAATGGTGTCCGGCAAAGCTAGCTAATTTTATAACTAAATTTTTAAATTTTGTTGTCTACCCCCTATACTTCGGTGTACTTTTAGATGTCTATAAATTTTTCGACCCCCCTCTTCCATTTTTGCCATCCAATCGCCACCACTGTATTGCAGAACCCCAACTTTTCTTGTCAAGCAAATTTAACACTAATTTATTTCATTTTGCAATCAATATTTAAATCTGTGAACACAATCTAAGAACATTTTCATTGAAACACTTAAAATATTGAATTGAAATACAAAGAAAGCCGAGTTTCCAATTCGACCTTTGTTTCACTGTCTGAAGATTGTGCTTCTACACAAAGGGGACACTCCTGCTTTTTTGCATACTGCGTTTTCCTCCCGTACCGATTTCCATTCTGTGGAAGCTGTGCATGCGTAGTTACAGAATACCATGAATTTAAACTGAAGGGAGGACTGTCGAAAATTGCGTAGGATGATAGAAACGGAATTTTAAACGTCTTTCCACTGCGGAAAAAAACTTCACAAGCCTAAAATTTAAAAATATATTAGAAAATGAAAGATAATTACAGCTAAATAAAGAATTATTCGATAATAGAATTTTACAATTTAAATTGAAGATTTCTGTAATCCAAATAGAATAGAAAAAATAAAGAAAGCAAGGTAACACAATGGCGGAAATCCTCTTCTTGTAACGTCTTCAGGGTCAAAACAAGAAGCAGAGTTTCAAACGGACTTTTTCTGTTTATGGTATGCCATTAGCTGTTGCATTTGCGCCCCACTATTGCGATGTAAACTTTGAAATTATTGTTTCTCCATTTTTTCAATTTATACTTTTATATAGTTTCATTTCTTTTTGTTGTTCTTGTAATCCAAATGATGTTTCGGTGATTTTTTGTACAAATGGGATGAATCGAAGGAAATATTTTCAGAATTTCCTGCACCAAATATTACTCCGTACGATTCTGTTTAGCGTCGAGATTCGTTGTTTAATCCTTTTCACTCTCAAGAATTAATTATTCATTCTAAAATTCTGAAATTTGTGAAATATTATATTTTGGGCCTAAGATAAAGTTCAAAAAGAAAAAAAAAAATATTTTTTTTTTAATTACGAAGCGATTCCAATTGGAGTCATGATATTTCAGGGAATATAAAATCCAAATTTTAAATAAATATTTATCAGGAACAGCTCAAATAAATTTTTTTTACATATTTAAAATAATATAAGAATGAAATTGTACTGTAATTTCTATAAATTATATTAAATTTATTTTTTTTTGACATCTTTTGCTGGATGAAGGAAGTTCAAGAAGCAATTTTCAATTGAGAATCGATAGTACAGTCATATATTGATAAGAATAAAAAATATATTTGTAAAGATGAAAATGAAAGAACTTAATGATGTCCATTTGTTATCGAGGCGGTTTAGATGCCGAACGAAAAAACAATGAATATTATGATTCCAAATGGCATCACGTAGAGACCATCCATTTGAAGTATCACACTCACTACGATAGATGTAAAAAAATAAATTAATATATATTTTTTTACATCTTGGTAATTCTGTTTAAGAGCGCATGAATCTACTAATGTCTAAAGGAAATATTTAAAAAGGATTAAATATTTTCTAGGGTGACCTATACAGGGTTCCCACTTATATGCGCCCCTAACTTCTAATAGTGACAGCTAGGCCATAAAGTTGGTGTCTAGGTATAGTAAGAAGGCCATGCGCTATTCGATGAGACAACTTACAACTCTATTGGCAAAATTTGGAATTAGCGGTCCTATCTCATAAACGGTGAAGATGAGAAAATCAATTAGAATGTTGTAGAGAACTCGATTTGGTACGAAAAGATACACTTGCGCATTAATACTCAAAACAGAATGCAAAATGAACATTTGTTTGATTGCGATTTTCAACACTATGGCGTCGTGAAACGCAACGAATCGAGAAATTAGTACAGAGTGCAAATGTGTTGGCTAACGGAGCATTTTGAGCAATATAAATAAGATCAGAGACAGGGACGTGTCTCTTCTTTCTTCCTCTTTATGACATGATGATTTTCGAAATCGTGACCAAACAAATGTTCATTTTTTGCATTTGTTTTCAGTATTAATGTGCTCAAGGTATCTTTTCGTACTAAATCGAGAAGTTCTCTCAACTCTCATTGACTTTTTCTAGATCTTTCACCGTTACGAATAGGACCGCTAATTCCAAATTTTGCCGATAGATGGCGTTGTAAGTTGTCTCATCGAGTAGCGCATAGCCTTTTACTATACCTAGACACCGCATGGCCTAAGCTGTCACCTTTAGAAACTAAGGGGTATGTAACGGATATAAGTGGGAACTCTTTTATATATCTTAATAAGTTACTCGTAGAATCTACAAGCAGCTTCATATGCTTCGATTTCAACGGATTAATTTTTTCAACAACCATACCAGCATTAAGGCAAACGTTTTTGAACTTTTCGTTGGAAACTAAACTAGAAGGATCAATTTAATTTTTAAGTAATTTTAATATTATTAATAAATAGCATTTAATTATGTTTATTTTTTGTATGACTTATCAAAAATATTTTCTTGAAAATGACAAGAAAATTATTTGACACTTGCACTGCACTGTTATTTTATTATTCATCCGTAGCTGTGTGAATCTTTATAAATGCAGTAAGGAATATAGAAAGTCAAACCTAAAAATTAATTCCGAGCTTAAATTTTTTATTGAAATTAATTAGTTGAAATACTTACTTATTTAGTGAAATTGATATTGAGTTTATTAACTAAGCATTAAACTATTCCAAATCGATGAGAAAAGGCAAAAAATATAAGTGGTGCAATTATGCATCACTGCGGAGTGAAGGATTGAAAGTTACACCCCCCTTACGATTAGATTATACGAGGCGACATTGAATGTAATATCGAATCTTGACGAGAGATGTACTGAACGAGAGACGCACTGAAGAAATATAAAGGCATTTAATGAAACTGATTGGTATACGCAATTTCTAAAGGTTGTGAAGTTTTTTATATGTTTCTTGTATCAGGAATTTGTATCAGAATATGTATTTTTTGATTGAAAATAGTGAGTGAATTTGAATTAAATTCCATCTAAGTTTATTTTATTTCTTTACTACCATTTATGCATATTCAAAAAGAAGCGATACTCGATTTTGTTTAGAAAATGAAAAGAAATTCAAAGAAATCTTTTTTGAAGATAAGTTTATAATTTGGTAAGAAGAAAGTTTGTGCTATAATTTTGTCTCAATGCAATTTTTTAAGAATACTTCTAGTGTCTGCTTTTAGCCTTTATTTATGGGCAAACTTTTCCATCTATTCCAAAAAAAGTCTTATTTCGCTTTTAAAGCTAATGTTTCATTTAGTGGTAAGCGCGTATCTCGGTCTTTTTCCTAAAATTTTAATTGTTTGTTATGAATTCTATATCTTTTAGTCAAAAACAATAATTATATTCTTATATCACTTTTCTGTTGAATTATCAGTCTTTGTACGTAATTTTCTGTTACAAATAAAAAGCTTCCTGCTCGAGAAATACTCCTTTTTATTTTGATTTCTTTTGAAATATCGTTACTCTCTTGTAAAAGACACATCTGATTTCTTTTTCTGCTTTTCAATATGTCAATGGCCTTTTTCACTTAGAATATGCTTCTACCATACTTGCTAATCAAGATATTAGCTTTTGAAGTAAAAATTTCGCTACCAGAAAAAATTACTTTTCAAATATTCTATCAAATTCTCATCAGCTGCGTCAAAATATTCGTTTTTTCTGTTTCCTTTAAAATATTCTTTAATAGATTAGGCTTTTGGAAAAATGCTTGTTTTTCATAAATATATTTTTATTGTTGAAGAAGCTCTAATTTTAAAAAGAATATGTCTTCTTAAATTTAGCTCACGCAACTCCATTTTAGAAATTCCTTTTAATTCTGAGTTGTAGGCTTTTTGGCTGATTTCTAAATTTGCAGCTTTTGCTATTTACAGTTAAGATAAGAGATTCGCAATTTTTGTTATTTTCGGAAATGCATGTACAGAAAGAATTTTGAAATTCAACTAATTGAGAAATGGATTTTTTTTGCCTGTAAAATTTATCAAAATGAGAATTTGTTTACACTTTTATTTAACTTGCCTTCTTTGTTTGCGAAGTTGGAATTCGTAATCGATTTTTCACCACTCACGGATGTTCTAATGTTATGAATTTTATACATTTTTGCATTCTCGATGACAATTTACTACGTATTTTTAGAACATGAGGTTGGATAATTAAATTTTGTAGAGGGACTAGACTCATGTTTATATGGAATGCCGCTGTTGAAGAATTAATTCAATTTCAGGAACCATTTTTATTAGATGGCTAAGTTCCACGACACAGTACATTAAAAGGTACAAGACGCAAGACAGAGAACAACACAAGACAAGTACATAGAAGAAAAAGAGAGAGAGGCATCATGGGAAAAACCCGGATGGCTCTAGTAGCGCCACCTACCATAAAAAGGAGAAGGCAGTGAATTGTAACCGCTACATCTTCGGTTTTTACTAGTGGCCCCACGTGGAGAGAAATTGAGAAAAAATTAATTTTAAAATTCTAAACAATTTATTCTAAAGAATAGAATAAAGAGTAGAAAAAAAATTAAACCTAAAAAACTTTTTACTTTTTAGCGCTCTAATACAAGTGTATTTTTTACAACTGGCTTTACTAAATTTGCTTAAAAACGGTTTTGATACTTCCTATAAACGAACTAGAGAAGAATAGGGAGTATTTATATATTAAAAGTTACGGAAATCTGTTTAAATGAAAGCACGGACAGCATTTTTAATTCCATGGTGAAATTCAAATATGCATCCTAATAATTTAAAATAAAATTGTCAACACATGGTTTTTCTGAGTACATGTTTGATAAAAAATAAATAGATCTAAAATTTAAGCCTGAAAAGTCTTCATTGAATCTGTTTGCTTTAGGGATTTAAGACGCAAAAATACCCACTGAAAAAATAGTTGATTTCGTAAAAAAGAATAAATATATGTTGAAAAATATGCCTAGGTACCAGTGGAAAAGAGATGGATAAACCAGTTTACAACAACATATATGCATTGTTTCAATGGATTGCACATGTGCCCTCCCCCTCTTGAGTGAAAAAGTATCTAAGGGGTAATGAAAACCGATAGAAAGAGACCCAAATGCTATTAAATCATGCACGATACAAAATATTCGTGCCTGAGAGACAAATACACGAAAATCTGACATTAGAATTTATGGAGTCGTATACAGAAGTTTTATTTTCTTATAGTAAAGCTGTCTGCGAATAATGCTTTAAATTTAGAAATTTGAGCGCATAATTGTGAACACACCTAAGACAATTAATATATAAAATTTAATCGTTGGTATTTTACCCCAAATTTTAAAATGATTTATTAAGTATATTATGAATAATTATGTCATACTTTTAAACGCATTTTCTTTTCAAAATTTAAAAAAAAAAGTCTTTGTTAGAATATATTTATTTTCTTTCAAATCAGAGTAATTCATTCGTTTATAAAGGTATATTTTTTTCTGTTGAGTTTCTGGTATTATAATGAATAACTTGTGACACTGACGAGCAGAACCAGAGGTGATTGATTAGTTTACTATGTATCATTTGATAGGCAATACCTAGTTAAATAATCCATACCATCCAATCACAGATGGATACACCAATTTACAGTGACAGATGGGCATTGTTAAACTGGTGGACACATGTTCCCTCTCGGGGAGAATAGGTATCTGAGGAGGTATGAAACGCGAATCATGTAATCATAATAGCAACTATCGTAACCACTTTGTATCTGCTGGAAAATAGGACTTAGAAATCATCAAGAAAAAATAGAATAAGTTTAAAAAGGAATCACAATTTAGACTTAAAACTAGAACAAAAAAAATTATTTATACGCAATAAAATTTAAAGAGTAAAATTTAGGAAAAAATAAATTGAAGACAATGTTTAAGTAGCGCGCAATTGCAGCAGCAAAGCAAAAAACAGAGAACAATGGAAATTAAGATCATACAAAGATAACCAAAAATAAATAAGAAAGAAATAAAAATAAACTCAAAGTTAATCGAATACAACCAGAAACAAAACAAGGAATCCATTCTAGTCCACTTTTTCAAGGGCTAAGATCTTTGTAATATTTGGGAAATTTTTCTGTAAGAAGCTAGCATTCGGCCAAACATAGCTTCTAATAGCCCGGAATTCCCAAACAGAGGACAATGGAGAGATGTACATTAAAATCAAATAATCAGAAGAAAGAGGAAAAAACACAAACGTCAAAATGCTAATAAGATGATTAAAAATATTAGCCATCTGCCTCTTTTAATAAGTCTTCATAAATAAAAAAAACTTACCCTATGCTCATAATTGAGAGATGAGAAAAAAACCTTTATTTGAACACTAACCCACACTAATTTTCTCCAAGAAGGAGGAGTTATTAAAATAAACACTAGTCCCCTGGCGCCATCTATCTTCACAGAAGCAAAAACAGAAGAGGCAGAAACATGAATTTTTGTAAGGGAATGAAACCAATTCAGACATATTAAGAAAAAAAGCCCTTAGTTTCCATCCAAGCATCAACGACTGTGATTTTTAAAAATAACGGATGGGAAATAGGGGATGCAGATAACTATGCCTTTGACTGCATCCACACAGAAAGATATCACCTTAGAAACCATTACATAATTTTAAAAGAGAGTGGTTTAAAACTTTACTCTTTCACAAAAATGCAACTTTTAAAATTCGGGAGATATTCCATATAAGTGATTATGTATGCAATAAACTTTTCCAATAGTATCATGGGCATACCTGACTTTCCTTCTTTTTTCTCTTCTAAATTATGTTACAGAATTCGGTTTTTTTGTATCGGCTTTCTTTTTTAATCCTAAATTGTGTTATAGAAATTGTTTTGTAGTTGTTTCTTTACTTTGTCAAAATTGTTTATTTTTTTAGATTTTTTCCTATCTCTCTTTTCTAAATTATATCGCAGACTTAGGTTTTTTTAATGGTAGTTCTTGTTATTTTTATTTACTATATATTAGATTTCATTAATTTTTCATTTTTTGCTTATTTTATGTATGCTCCTGTACTTATTACGCATATTTGAATTTATTTATTATTTATGTTTGTGATTATTGATTATGTTTGTTGTTTTTATTTTATTGTATATATATTGGCATTCGTATTTTGTATTGTATTACTTATATTGCTTTTTATTGTATTACCTAATTTTTTGTATTATATTGTATTGTACTGGAATTTTTCTTTCCGCCGATTCGTGACATGCTTTACACCCTTTGGGAAAGCAGGGTCGGCATGGGCAAATAAAAAATAACAGCAACTATCAGATGACAACAAGCTGGATTTTACTCATAATATTAAAGTTAATTTCCCCTCGTTTTTCTGTGACACAATAGAGTTTCAGTGGCTCGTGCTGATTTAGTAAAGTCCAATAGTAGTCTTTATTACAGCCTTACTGCACATCCGTTCTGCTCATTTAATTTTAATCAAGATTAAAATTACAGTCAAGATTTATGCGTTTGCGTCAAGATAGTTAATAACTATTATTATGACTTTAAGATATTTCTATAATGAATAATAGAAGAATATGTGTTTTAGATTCGTCGTTGAATTTTAATTGCAAAGGATATCAAAAAGAAATAATTAAATACATAAAATAAAATCATCATCAGAAAATGGAAACATTTCTGATAATTTCATTACATTAAAAATAAATACATAATAACCTTAGAACTAAAAGGAATATCTTGCTATTTCAGTTTGTTAAAGAATATATGAACAATTAAATACAGTTTAAAGTCAATTCCCTAGAAGATTAAATTTTTCTAATTATCTAGAAATATTCAAAGCATTTCTACCAATTACTGCTAAATGCAATTTTCAATAGTTTCAACTAAAATGTAGAATAGAATATAATAGCTCAATTGTCGCTCGGATACGTGATTAGAATGCTTTCGCTTTTAAGCTCATTAAAAAACTACAAACAAAAGAATGTTTATTTTTAATTAACATTTATTATAGGAATTTTCGAATTCTACAAAATTTAATAAAAAAATATTATTTTAATCTTATTGTTTGAAAAAGGGAATTTGGGTAATAATACCCTTTACTAGCTACGTAACCCGGCGTTGCACGGGCTATCTCGAATAATGCGTCATTCCTTGACGGAGAGAAAAAGTGAGGTCATGTGACACATGCCCAACATTCTCTCCTAAATAAATAAGGAGAAAAGAGCGGTTCAATCATTCCGTCCGCGTAAAGGCTTCAAAATATACTTTTAAAAAATCGCAAAAATAATCTTTATTTTGTAAAATTACGATTCCGGAATTATTTTTTGTCTGACTTTAGTACGGAAGGAATGAGATAACCCAGCGTTGATCGGAATCCGTATTTTTTCATATGCCCGCCTCCAGTTTATATGCACATGAAGCAAGATGCACTGAGTACATGAAATCTAAAAGTGAAACCTCATAGAAAACAATAGTTTTAGTAAAAACCCTATATGAGCGATTTAATTTTCCCTGTTTCTTTGTATCAATTACCAAAACCCACACAAAACTCTATCCACATTGACTTGTTGCATTGTTCAGGTTTCCATATTGCAACAATACATTTTTTAAATTTCTGTCAGCGTCACTTTTTTATTGTTGTTGTAACATTGTTCTTTAAAGTAAACGACTTCAACAATAAAATAAATTTTGAATTGCGCTGTAACAATGAAAAGTATTGTTATAAAGTATCCGAAACAATGAAAAGTATTGTTGTCAGTTAGTTTTTAATTAATATCTTTTTCACTAATTAAAATCAAGCTCTTGATTTCTTATTTTCTAGATTGTCTTTCAACTAGATTTGCTATAAAAAAGTAATGGAAGTTTCCCAATAATTTAATGCGTTTTTTTCAATGCGTTTTTACATTATAATAACTAGATTGATACGATATTCCACATTAATATGCATAAAATGTTTGAAAATATTTAAAGTGCAAACTTTCTGAAATGCTGGTAAAATTTGTCCAAAGATCCCAGAGTTTGAACTTCGGTACGGCCTGATATTGACCAACTGGAAACATGTATTCGGCTTCAATCGATCGCCGTTAACGGTCAGGTCTTTAACGTTCTAATACAACAACAGTGAAACTGGTAAGATCTTTTAATCTGAAGAATTATTTTCGATTTATTTATATTTTGATAGATACATTTCTTAACAACGTTTGACTCTACTTAGCTTGCGCTTGCTATGCATACGCTTAGAAACGCTTGCCTCTTTTTAGCTGAGATTCTGACTTGATATGAACGTCATTTAGCAAAGATCTGTTGGGTGAATATGAAGTTTCCGCCGGTAGACTGAACATAGACACTTTGACCTGGCCTGACACTTCAATCAAAGTATTGAAGGGATTATTTGGGGGGTTTTATGACGATATTGAGGATCTAAGGACAACAAAATGGTTCAACAAAGGTCATGCAAAGAATGATGTAAGAAAAATACTGCAAGTTTTTTTTATATCAGATGAGAAAATTGTTGACAACATTACTGATTTTTTAAAAATTTATTTTTATGTTACTGACAAATCATATATAAGGTGCTATTAAACACAATAAAATTAATTTAATAATATTTATTGAATTTTAACGTACGAGATTTAGTTCTTTAAGTGAGATACGTTTTTGAATACTGCTTGACATTTCATAGTGTATGTCGATTGTATACATTTATTTCATTTTTGAAACTATACTTGAAATAAATTAACGTAAATATAAAAATACCCATCAATGCTAAGGATGAAAAATAACATACTTCAAAATAAGAAATTCATCTTATCTAAAATGCAATGCAATAATATTGACTGTTTTAATGATTGATATCTCAACGTGATGCCTGTGAAATTATTTGTATGGAAGTTGAATGACATAAAAGTTGAATTAAAAATTTGAATGTCAGTTAATTATTAAAGAAAATGTCATCACTTAAAATGTGAATGTTAATTAATTTTCTGAATATTAAATTCTCAAATTTAATTATGCTCGCTTACCATTTGTTCACTTCTTCTCAAATGTAAATTAAAGTAAGAAAAATAAGTAAATCCAATTATATTATCTGGAAAGTAATGAGTAAAAACTACGAAAATTATTAATTTCTATAGCACCTTTTTATTAAAAATTCTATTTATTCGCATAACAGATGAATTAACATTGATTGACGAGGTCATTTCTTTTAAAGTATTGTAAATCAAATATTATTTGGTTTTTCACCAGAACTCAAATAGTTTACTTAAAGAATTAGAGAAACTGTTTTGATAAATAAAAATAAGTCTAAGCGTAGAAATTAATTATGAGTTGACTTGGAGCAATACTTTTCTAGAAGAAGAAGAATTATTTGGCATCTGCCATCTCGGTTAATATTATTCGAAGTTAATAGACTTTTGTTAATAATCTGAAATTTTTAAGTAGATAATCTTTTTCAGTCACTCTTTAATATTATGAATTTTCAATTTCATTAGTTGCTTAAGCTATTAAAAACAATTATTTATGGTTAGAGAAATTGAAAAGCAGGACTTTTGTTTTTAAAGCAGAATTTCGAGAATGAATGCATGTTTTCTTTTAAATACCATTGCACTATGCTTGGATTCAAATTCCAAATTCGGGTTTCGAGCAGGGTAATGAAACAATGGCTCTTTTTTACAAACCAAAAAACAAACTAGCTTCAAAACTATTTGTTAATCTACTTTAACTGAACTGAAACTTGATACATTTCACTATCTACATCGATCTATCTACAAACCTCTGATGGAGTTTCATAGAGGTAGACAAAACGCTGCCCCCGTGCTTGATGCCATTACGGCAACCGAACCGGTTGAGTGGACATGGGACCATAGAGGTAGACAAACGGT
This sequence comes from Araneus ventricosus, assembly GCA_013235015.1. NCBI lineage: Eukaryota > Metazoa > Arthropoda > Arachnida > Araneae > Araneidae > Araneus > Araneus ventricosus. Next base: position 24,091 of record BGPR01011880.1, read on the forward strand.
TTGAAAAGGCTTTGTTTGAAAAACTCATCACTGAATTTACTGAAATATACATATTAAACAGGAAAATCTCCCTAGCATCTGGCTTTTGTCAATTTCATTATCTACATGTATCTGCCCTATTAGCACAAGATATTCTACGATGTTTCCACAATGTTGTTATGATATTCTTAATTCCGTACAACTCTGTGAAGATATCTTATGAATATTGTAGGGCATCTTGTGCTAATAGGGTGTCAATCTATAATGGAGTTCTATTGTTATAAATAAACCCTAACAGTTTAATATGAAATCTTTTATCGCTAACTACACTAAAAGGTAATACAGATTAAGTTGCAGAATCTCCCTAACCACCTAACTTGTAAACATTTTAATATCTACAAATACAGTCGACGCTCGTCATAACGACCCTCTGCGTCCCACAGCAAAAGGTCTTTATAATGAGTGGTCTCTATAATGGATATAATTAAAAAATGTACGCATGCACGCTCAGCAGTTCCGTAGAAATAAGCGATTTTTAAAGAGATTCCAACTAAATACTGAAATTAATTTTTATCATTGGTATTAAAAATAAAATTTTATCAATTAAAAATATATTTCTAAAACAGATTTTAAAGTAAAAAATAAAGGATGTTATATACTTTCAAAACATTTATTTTCTAAAGAAAAAATCAGAAATGGTTGTTTGTCTTTTTTTGCATATGTGATTTTTGCAAAACATAATTTTCCATTTCAGTTAAAGGTGACAAATAATGTTCTGTATTTTCTTACCTTTCAAAAAAACATTTTAAAGTCTCAATAGCACTTGAAACATATTTTTATTCTAGGCTATTCTAATTTCCGCGCTGTGGTGAGTTCTAATTTAAAGACTACATCGACGAAGCTAGGCAATACAATAATCATGGTCATTAACGTTTAGAAACATGTTATTTTTGGAAAAATACCGGGAAGAGTGTCAGCTGAATTCGGACGTTGTATTGGAATTAAACGACACTGGATGGTCGTTATACCGGAAATAAAATAACATAGAGTGCATAGGGAAACACAGTTAGGAATTTTATCACTGGTCGTTATAATGGAATGGTCTTTATAATACGTGGTCGTTATAACGAGCGTCGACTGTACATATATAATAACATCATGGTTTCTGTGAGGTATAAAAGTGGAATTCCAAAGAAGACAGCAGTCGTTGACGAACGATGGACAGTTTCTTTATTAGATTTATAGGATTCAGCTGATTTGAGTATAATTTATGAGTAATATCAACTTACTTAATCAAAAACTTACAACCATACTTAAAGTATTAAGAGACGCGCAGCCACGGGCGATGAAGAAACAAGCCACGTCGAAGCGGGTATCTGGTAGGAAAGTTACATGGCCTTAAAAAGAGGAAGTTGCACCATCGCAGCGAGATTAAATAGTATTGTAAAAGAGGGGAATTCCCGAGCGTGAGAGCGGTTGAAACTGGATTTCAGCCAGTTAAAGTGACAGTTAATTGTGTGTTAGAGCTTAAGTAGAAATAATTTTGCGGATTAAATTTTGAGTAGCGTTTTTTAAAATTAGGAAAGTGCTAATTTATTATATATCTATGTCGTTCTATAAAGGAGTCTCATAGCGATAGGCAAAACCTTAAAGTTTTGAAGGCGTTTAATACGAAAAAGATTATCACTAAATACCCAAAATTTTAGTGCAGATTAAACAGAAAATTCTCACTAACGTTTGTACATTTCACTATCTACACGCATTTATCGATCTATAAATGAATTTCATAACAATAGATAAAGCCTTAACGGCGCGAAAGCATAATATGAAAAAAACTTTTATCAATAAATACACTTAAAGGTAATACAATATAAATAGAAAAATCTTCCTAACCAATTTTAGTGCGGTGAATCTGATAGAGTGCTGAAGAGGTGCCAAAATGACTTAATTGAAACATTATACGCACAAGATGAAATAAACGGAGTTGACGACACCTTTAAGGCACGCTATAATTGTGCTCAAAATGACGAAGCAATATTGATTTGGAAGAGCTCATTATACTCGAGATTTCTTGGCAGTTCTTAACTTCGAACTCGCACTTTAAAAAACTCTCAACAGCCAAATGAGCTCCTTAATTGTACACTCCTTTTATTCTTATTCTTTCGTTCGAAGTTGCCATTAGTGACAGCATTTTAACAGCAGAAAACCTTTAATGAACTGAAAATTCCGAATATTTGATGAGTCGCCTTGCCTTAAAACTTATCTCATTAGAGCATGTATCAATAAAATTTTCTCAATATATGAATATAAGTTTACTTGTCGCAGCAGAAACTTTTAAATTTTGCATTGTACTTTAATGGAGTAAGTGATTATAACATTCTTGGGGGTTAATGAGCATGTGTTTAAGTAAAGTGATTATTTAATTTGTCAACGAGATCTGTACTACTAAAATATTAAGCTTGAGAGTTAATGGATAATTGTGAAATGAGTTTGCAAAAATAAGTTCCATGGTTACTATACGCTGTTTTTATGCACTTTAATTTCATCAGAATTCAGCAATTTGCTAAAATTTATTTTTATATAAATTTACTGAAAGATTGTACTGGAAAATTTATGTTTATACAGCTTGTGTTTAACGCACGAAAAACATTTATCATTAACTGTAATTTAAGGTCATACACATTAAACAGAGCGGCTATGAGTCTTCTGTTGACGATCTCTTATGATAACATAAAACTGATTATGAATGTGCGATCCATGTACAAATTAATTCGGTCTTAGCAATGAATGCGTATGACTCAAGAAATTGTGTAGACGAGAGTGAATATTAATTGTTAGCTTTAGTACTTTCGCAAATAAAATTGCTTAATGTTAGCATTGTTATTGTTTACGAAATCGCGAACCTTGAGTTAGAAACAGATATTTTCATTTTGATAAATAGTGATGGTCCGCACCAGCAGTAGGTTGTATGCTAAGGTAGCTCCCCTGTAGGCATAATGGAGAGATCTGTGAGAGCCTTATCACAAATAAGCAAATTCACATTTCTAGGATCAAAGCTCATGTGGGTTACGACGGAAACGAGGAAGCGGACAGATTAGCAAAAGAAGCTGCGGAGTCTGATAGAGACCCACTATCTGTTAAGGCACCCATTTCAATTCTGAAATCAGTCTTCAAGAAAAAAATGATGGAGGACTGGCAGTCAGATTGGGAAGATGAAGACACGGGGAGGTCCACATTTAAGATCCTGCCAAGAGTCTCGACTCATCCATGCTACTGGAAAAGGGAAGAAATCCACGGCCCATTTCCCTCATACTTGAGAAGGTTTAACCTTCCCACGTCAGCAAATTGCCCATGTGGAAACACAAATGGCACTCCTTTGCATTATGTGACAGAGTGCATTCTGACTGCATCCTTCCACATGACTAAACCGGCACAGCAACATGAGCTAATCTGGTTCCGCAACGTCGCTTCCAACAAAGGCTCCCGACTTAAAATCCAACGATTGCTTCACCATCTTAATGATTTTCAAGAGCTTTTTCGAATAATTCCATGATCATCTCTCACTTCCAGCCTCTTCCATTACCTGCAGGCCGACATGGGGAATTTTTTGCGCCCTCTTCGCCGAAGTGACAGCGCACCTGAATTATTCTCCGCTTCCACACAGAAAAACTTCCATTTTATGGCGAAAAGAACAATCAACGGAACAGACACACATGTGCTTTAACACTCACATTTTAATTTGTTTTTGTGGACTTCTTTATTTGATTAGTCCTTTTTTTGCTCTCTTGTTTGTTGATATTGTACACTTCATTCTCATATTTCTTTCCTGTTTACAGTTTTTGTTTGTATATGGTTTTATATGATATTCCCCTGATTGTTTCTGTATATTATCCCAAATTTTTAGATTTGTATTTTGTAACTTTTTTTCACCTCTCTGCCTTCGCCTTTATTTTCTAGACAGTTTAGGAGCGTCTTCCGATGTCTCTCCCACTTCATGTCCGCTACACTGTTTAAATAACCAAAAGGTTATAGTCGCAGGGGCATGAAGTGGTGTTCTGTTCTGTAGGCATACTAATGGTGGGACTTCGAGATCCTCCACCAGTGATAGTACGCACCTCCAACGGGAGGAGTCGGGTTGTGGGTCTACTAGGACTCCGGCCTGAATTCTCGAGCCGTCGTAACGGCCTCTGTCATTCAGAATCCCGGACGCTACGGTAGGGCGGGGCAATTCGGTTTTCCGGTATGCTGAGGTGGCTGGTTTGGAGTACGGCTGCCTTTGGAGGCCCACGGATCCGTCGTCTACTGTAATTTGTTGCGTTTTACCTTTTAGTTTCGGTGTTTAGTTTTACCTTTCAGTTTAGTTTAGTTATATAGTTATTATTAGTTTACTTATATATAAGTTAGAGGCGGTTCGCAAGCTTTTTTTAGACAATTTTGTTTCGCTGTAGGAAAAAATTGCCTGCATGGAAAAATTAATTTTCACAACAATTACATTTTTGAAAGTATAAGCTTTCGTCTGCTACCTAAAAATTTTGTTTACATGCAAAATGAAAATGAATATGGAGGCCTCTCTAGGAGGGTGCCATTTTTTTTCTCTTCACCGAATCAGATTAATAAATTAGCCCGTCTTTTGATGGCAATTTTCATCTCTTTTTTGATTACGGATTGAAAAGAATTTTGAAATAAATAGGGGATAATAGCCTTTTTTGCTGAAAATCCCAAACCCCTCAATCAAATCAAATACATGCAAAATGGCGCTTTTAAAGAAACTATGGATGGAAGGCTACGTTTCGCTCTTTCCGAAGTGAGTTATTCTCATTCAGTTATTCAAAGATGCTGTGAAAGCCATTTTTTTCTTATCTAAAGCCACGGTACGTAATGTTTTTAATAAGGAAGGAAAAAAACCCGTCAAAGTGTGGCTTTAAAGGAATGTTGGAAAAATTGTTCCAAATAGGTATGCAAGGAAGGAACATATTTCTTCGAATATTGAAAAGGTGAGATCTTTAATGTTACAAAAATACCGCCAAGTCAAAGGTTCGTTTCAAAATCATTAAAAAGCTCAGTATCAACTTTAAACAAATTATTGACACTTATTGGAATTTTAAAAAGACCTAAGATACGATGTTCATCGTATTTCTCATCGTCATATTGCTGAACGCAGAATACACTGTAGAGTTCTTTATTTAAAGCATTTATTCCGGAGAATAATTGAAAAATGTTGTAGCAATAGATGAAACTTGGGTCTATTTAAATGATCGCAAGAAAAAAGATTAAGTTATTATCATCAAAGAAGAGAAAAAATATTAAAACATGGTTGAAAGAACTAAAGAAAGGTTTTCTAAAAAAATTATGATCGTTATTGCTGATTTTTCATGTGATAGCGAAATAAAAGAAGATAGTGTGGAAAAAATATTAAGATCAACTTCACATATTATTTGGAATATATTTTATTCCCAATTTTCGAATATGGAATACTATCTCTTTATCCACAATCCCATCAATAAGTAGAACTGCATCGAGACAAAGCTAGCAGCCAAGCATCGCAATCCACTGTTAATTTCTTGGGAAAAAATGAACAATAAATTGATATTACGACTACTCATCACTGATATTCCTGCTAAATCTCCTGTTGCATCACTCATGGAATTTTACGCTTTTGGACTTTTAAAAAGCGCATTATCCAAACGGCGACCTACAACCTTCTGTGGATTTTGGAAAGCTGTTCAAGAAGAATGGGTCAAAGTACCTCTTCCAATACTACAAAAGGCATTATTGTTATGGAAGTTACGATGTAACAAGATTGTTAAGAATAAGGATTATCAAGCTGAACATTTAAAACACAAAAAATTATGCAAAATAGTTCTGTAAATACCATTAAAATCTTCTAAACAGTGTGCGAACAGCCTCTGTATTAACGTCCCGTTTTAAAGCAACACGACGACTATTTTGGGACAGACCTCGTAATTTTGAACCGCGGTCAGAAGAAGAGGACGACATCTGAGGCGCTCTCCAACTTACGCCTTACATCATCTAAAGGACATTTGATCCATGACGTGTACCAGGCCCACATTCACGGCTGGTCTTCAGTGGAATCTGGTTTCGAGGGCCCTACTGCCCCGAAGCCGAAATCTTGTCTTACCACTAGGTCACCGCTTTTTGGTAAGTTCTTCACCTTGTTTTACCTTTAATTAAAGTTCCAATATCGACTACGCTGGCGTTTTTCTGATTTGTTTCTTCATTCAATTGATAACAGAACACGATAGCAGTACTACTTTTCATAATACAGTGCGCGATGCATTGATTATAAAATAGATATTTCTAAGAAATAAGGCTTGATATTTAAAAGAATTCTTCTAATTAACAGGCACCGATAACAATACATGCACAACAACAGCGACGGTGCTGGTGGCGTAGACTTTGGAAGAAGACAAAATTTACGTCACTGCTGCAGAATTACCTGACATTCCGTGTATCTTGTAAAGTACCCCATTACTGTTGTGATGAATATATAACAGTTCCTTTTCTTTCATTAGGAATTTTTTTTTGTGTAAAATTTTTTTATCATAACTGAAATAATCAATGTTCATGTCATTTAAGTTTTTTTCGAATTTTTAAAAAATAAATTAAAGAACAAACATTTTTAATTTATTAACTTTGATTTCAACGTAAATTAGAATATTAGCCAAAAGGCTGCGGGTGATTTCTTCGAAAAAATATATTTTTCCTTCCTAAAATCATTCCACTAACTTGCTACAGCCCATTAAATACCTCATACTTCTATATCCCATTAAGTTTCATTAAACCAAGAAAAACTGCAAATAGGCAAAAGTGAGGGGGGAAAACCCGAAAAAAGTGTGAAAATGTGCAGTATGGACACTTTCTTGTTTAAGTAATCGCGAAACATACGCTAAAGTCTTTCCAGTCTTTCGGTCATATTTTTCAATCTTCAATATATAATTCATTATTATAAATATTTAGGAATTTTGCGATAAATTTCCTTCTCAAATTCTTTACCAGGAGCCGCCCCATGTATGGAATGAAAATTTAATTAACTTAAACGATTAACTGTAATTAAATTCTGAAAATTTTAAAATAGAGTATTTCATTGCCAACACACAACTGTGCAGGCATGCAGTAATATAGAACATCAGGAAATGAATGCAAAATAAATTATGAAATTCGATCTTTACTAGCATAAAATAAGTCAAGTTAGATAAAAGTGTATAATAATAGATGATGTTGCTCCCGGGATTATTTATTGGCATCTCAGCTCGTTTATTTTATTAAAACATTTTGAAAATAAATATTTATTATTTAATTCCTTTATGTCAAAAGATAAAAAAAATCGTTGTCGGAAAAATTAATTCAAATAGAAAATTAAGAAATGTAGGTACTGGAATTTCTACTCCAATTAATTTTTCTTACTTGGTAAAAAAAACCATCATGTTTATTTATTCCTTATACAGCTACATCAGGCCTCGTCTAGATAAAGGTTATGCAGCTAATGCGTAGATTAAAAAAATGGTAAAAATTTATGAGATCATTTCTACGCTCGTAAATTGTCTTATTGCATAAATCAGAGGGTTACTAAAATAAATATGAAATAAAGAAATTCCTTTTTCAGCTAAGGTTTAAATAAAAATACTCTAATATTTTTCATCCATGCATGTGCATAATGAACAAAGTACTTCAAAATAAAAAGTATATAACTAAAGTTTCTTTTCATCTAAAATCTAAATTTTTCATATGAAAAAAAATGTTCGTATGTCAAGTAAAAGTGCTTGTATTTGGCATTTTATCTAAGAAATAAAAATAACTTAAAACAAATCGATAATGCAATGTTCTTTATGAAAGTAGAAGGAAAACCCTTTGAACCTACTTCAAGTTAAACATAATGTAATATGAAAAAAAAATCAGGAACGTAACATTTATTTATGAATTTGGTTTCATAAGCCGCAGTAAAATTTAACCTCCAATAACAAAACTTCGAAAGTGGAGCCTATTGATTATGCAAAGTTTAATTACTGAAATCTAAAATGATGCCATGAGATATACCTATTTCAATTATTACTAGATATAGCTTTACTTTTAGAGGATAATTTATTCATTAAATGTATCAGCCAATTTGATTTCAGTTAAATTAATTAGACGTTTGACGACATTGCGAGAAAACTCCTGACTGAAAGATCTTTTCAATGAAAATGATAAATAATTTCTATACAAGTCATTGAGGATATAATAAAAAAGTAATTTTTATTAATTATGGAAATCAGAGAAAAATAGCATAAAAATAAAATTGGCATTATTCTCAGTCTAAAGAAGGCGTTACAATCGTTTTCTTTCTCTTAATTTATGGTCAAAAGACATAAAAATTGCGAAATTAGAGAGACGTTTTAATTAACGCCAATCTGAAACTGATTATTTGATTCATAATACATCTTCCAAATAATTTTTAACCACCCGTTATGAACAACACGCTTATGTCTAGCTCTACTAATAATAAAAGTGAATGTGTGTGTGTGTTGGCGCTCTATAGGGCAGACCGCTGAACCTAGAACTACGAAGTTTGGCACAAATATAGTTTGGAGGGTGGGAATGTGCACCTCGGAACCCTTTTTGTGAAATTTTAATTAATTGGAAAATCAAGCAAAATTTTGGCGTTTTTCCTTAATATATTCCGAAAATATTACAGCACAAAAATTAATTTTTCACCATTTGAAAATGCAAAGAATTACCTTTTCAATGTTATCAATTAAGTTGCCGTATAATTTTTTCTTTTATTTTAATAAATTTTAAAAAAATATTTCTTGGCATAATTTACAACAATAATTTTCATTGTTTAACCAAATATTTAATTGCGTGTTTCTCTTTCATTGTTGAAAGCTGAGGTAATATCCTAATACATTTTGCTTTCATATTTTATTTCATCAAAATTATTGTGGAATCTGTGAACCAAGCTCTCTGAGATATTACGTATATTAAAGAATGTATCCAGTGAGCTGAATGATTATGGTTGTTATGTTTTTACTCTTTTTTCAGCACGTTTTAATCCAGTTAACATGCCGCTGATCATAAAATGTGCTGCGCCATTTTAATGTTGAAATCAAATGCATATTTTGCAAGAGAAATAAGAAGTGAAGATGGCACCAACAACGTGTAATTAAATGCTACTTGAACCGCGAAAACATGAAGAAAGTGGGACTATTTGAGCCATTTCTTAGCAATATTCAGAAATACAAAAAAATAATCGCGGAATATGAAGATCGTGTAAGTAAAGACGAATTCACATTTAGGGATGCAATTTTTCTCTTCGTTGCATACCATGCGACGCCTTCAAAGAAGGGGTTAACTAAATGTACTTAAGTTTCATAATTGTAGAAATTTAAAATGAAGGTAACGTCTTCTGAAGCTAAATTTCTTGGGTAACAGCAACAAAAACGTTACATTTTCTTAAATCTTGTCGGTTGAAAAAAAAAGAAACAGTTAACTGGTCAATGAGAAAAATTCTTTAAGGACGTTATTATCTTACTAGAAAATCACCCGTCATGTTTTGACGGGTGCAAATTGCCTCTTCATTCGAGAGATTTCCTTTCAAATTTGACGTGTTTAAATAGATATATATGCGAGAGAAATGTTTAACATTGATTGAAAACAAATAAAATAAACATATGTATTATGACAGATTTATTTTTATTTATATCATTTAAATATGTCTTTATCAAAAAAAACCCTCTTGGTAAACAACATTCCGTGTGAAGTATTTTTCGTTGTTTAATAATATTCCTTGTACTTCAGATGTCTTTGTCTAAATTTTAACTTGATTGGGAATCCTAGACCTTAAAAGTGCGTCCAAGTTATTCACGCACATGATATACCTCTGATATAATTTACTACTTTCTATTAGGAAACGGAAATTAATTTGAAATATAGGATTAATATAATTTAAAATTTCTCGGGAACTATTGATTATAGCGAGATAAATTTTATATCAATCGATAGAAAATTTTATTTCACTATTTTAGAGCTATTAAGTTTGAAATTAGAACGACAATTATTCTTTTAAATTTAAAATTACTGTAATTTAGGTTCTCTAACAATGAAATAATGCTGTTTAACGTCTCGCAGTGCTATGGCTCGAGTTTTATTGTTGGTGACGTCAGAGCGTTACCGGAGGATCTGGGCTATTATATTAGTAATTGCCAATTTAATTATACGTGGAAGCTTTTAACACGAACAATCACGTAATATAACTTCTTTAACATGGGAAACTAACATAAAACTTTTTTCTGCAATCTTTTTCTTTTTAATAATCACCATTAAAACATATTCAAAATAAAAGTTAACAGTAAAGATGACAAAAAATATCCAATTATTTTTAATTTCAAAAAATGAAGGTATGATTTCAATTTAATAGCTTTTAAATAATTAGGTGATTATACTACCATCACTCATTAGAATCATATTAATTCCGTTTCCAAAGGGATGTCGATCGATTCGAATTTAGTACTTAATGGTAATCGCACAGGGCAATTGGAATTCCCCCGATGAAATTTCCAATACTTTCGTATAATTAATTAGGTAGATATAATGGGCTCTAATTGCTAGAGGTCCGGGTTTAAATTTCATTGTAATTAATAGTTTAAGCTCTGTGTATTTAAACTACGCTAGGGCTTTGAAGTAGTTTGCATTAACTACTTCAACTTATTACATTTCAAATGTTTGATTTTGTTTTAAATAAAAATCAAATTGCCATCTACAAGCGCACAAAGTGCATATAATTCTATGCTTCAATATTACCGTCATTTCAAAAGCTTATTATTATACCTAAGATTGAAATAAATACGTGGATTGCTATGAGGAGAATAAACAAAAATCAGCTCTCTTTCCACAAATGCATTGTTGCAAACAAATTTACATTTCAGTGTGTCCAAATATAATATTTTAAATAAATTTTATGGTAGCGATCTGAGGAAAATGAGACAGGTCAATAAAATAAATTAATTTATTGGAATAACTTGTCCACTCTTGCAGGTGGACAGATTTTATATTGAGTAAATACGGATTATTAAATAATAATTTAGAGATATACACAATTGAAACGTAGATATGCAGAAATATTTAGTTCTGTCGTTGGTTAAATAAATAAGCGGTTTCCTTTTCATAAATGTTTGAATACCGAAGCAAGACAAATATTTTACATAATTATAAGTTTCTACCTACATATTACATGCATACTAAATTAAATTATTCATATTACAATTGTTTAATAGTTAATCAATATCAATCAACTGTTAAATAGTTAGCAATCTATATATTTAAAATAATTTGGTAAAACCTTCAGATAGTTCGCCAGCTCCAACCACTCGACGGATTTTTCAATAATTTTTATCTGATATGAAAGCTTATAACGTCTAGATATGTCATGAAGAGTCGCCTCCTCTCCCCCTCCATTTTAGAAACGAAATCGAAAAAACATTTCTCCACCATACATTCTCTATGGGACCTTTAGACAGTTCGCCAGCCTCAACCACCCAACGGATTTCGACAATTTTTATTTCATATGAAAACTTATAACGTCTAGATATCTCATAAAGTGTCGCCTGCTCACCACACCTAATTTTCCAGAGATAATGCAAAATAAACGGAATACATTAACGGAAATAACGGATATTTATTTTCAAAATTGTTCCGTGTTTCTGAGCCTCAAAAACTGGACTGATTTCGTCAATTTATTACGTCACTTCTTTCAATTAACTAACGAATCAGAATGTTCCGCTTTATTTTCGTAAGTTTAAAATAGTATTTTTCATTTGTATGCAGTTCTGTTGCATTTCATTCCAATTTAATTTAACTTTAATAGCAGACGATTTTGTTAAGATATATCTATGGACGAGTTTTCTGGTTTGTTTACTTACATTAAAAACCTTGACTTTATCTGCTGGTATGTTGGACTTCCTCTTTGAAGATCCATTGACTTAGCATTACACCGGAAATACGTATTAAAGGCATGTAAACAAACCAGAAGAACTCGGCCATAAATATTATTATCTTTGTTTTAATATTAATTTTTTGTATTATTTATATGTATATTTTATGTATATTGTATTATTTTATTTATATTTTTGTATTAATTTTTTGTACTTTGTTAATATTTAATTTAAAATCAATAGCAAACGATTTTGTTTCCTTTCTAAATTTATTTTTATTAGATTGGCAACAAGAAAATTAATTGTTGTTAAAAAACTTTTACGGAATTTCAGCGTTCTTAAATGAGAGAATGAAGTTGTTTCTGGAATAAATATTTTAATTTTGCGATGACTTTTTGTTTTCATCAATAATCGCAACAGTTCCATCAAAATGGCGTGTCAAAAATATTGTAAAATATCTATTTTAGGTGATGGCAACTGTTTATTTAGGGCGATATCATTCTGCATTCATAGATGTGAAGACTTTCATGTCGAAATTCGTGAGAAAGTTATACAAAACATTACAACTAGATGGGGTTTATTGAAAAATGTTACAATTTTAAAGGAATCTATTGTCTACAAAGAATATGAAATCTACTATGGTTTTATGGTCTATTACGCTGTTCTTTATGCAGTATTTAAAACTAAAAAAAGTAGTGGCTGAGAGCCTCGAATCAACGAGGTGGCAGGGACAGTGCTGAGCAAAGTGGGTGATTGAGTGCGCGAAATTATGTTTTGGTCTGTTTTATCAAACAAAATAATTTTAGCACCATCTTTAAATTTAAAAAATTATCTTTTTAATGATACTAATGTAATTATCGTGTAATGCTATTCCATAAATAAATCTGACATTTTTTTAAAATTTATGCAAAATTTCTAACAATACTTTTTCATTGTTGCAAATTGTAAAGCTGCAAATTTATATTTACTTTCTCATTTTATTGTCACAAATTTTTTGTTGAGTCTACTAACAAAGTCCTCTAAGATGTGAAGAAACATATTACATATGCTTGCTATACATTAAGATTTTTCTCATAATTTTTCAATCCAGCTAACCTGCTGTTAGACGTTCTCAAACAATACAGGTAATATGCACGGCAACATTTTAATATCGTAATCAAATGCATATTTTGTATGGTAATAACAGAAAAAAGTTGGAGCACCGCGTAAGGTAACTTACAGTTAGCTGTTAGGCGATGCGGATAGCAGTGACGGCTCGTCCATTAGGGCTGCAGAGCTGCAGCTCCCCATGAAATTATTTTTTAAAGTTGCATTTTTCGCTTTGAATGTTATTTGCTTACTTTTCCACTCTCAGAGTTCCATGACTTACGACAATTAAAAAAAGTAATAAAAATTGAAAAAAAGGCATAAAATGAATCCAAACGAAAAGAGACACAGGTCTGAGCTGCAAAATAATCTGCCTCACCCCGAAATCCGTTCACTGAGCAGAAAATCCGGAGTGAAAAAACAACTCTTTCTTCCTTTATCTTAGACGGGCTATGGGCTGAAAGTCAACACAGCTCTGGCTGGCACAGAGCCAACTGAATGAAAGAAAGATGTTATTTTTAATATATATTTCTTTTTTTCCTCACTCTTACACAAGTTGCAATCGCATTGGCTGTTTATGAGTTTCGGTTCGTGCTGCGACGATAGATTCAAGCAAATAATACTATTTTAAAGCTTTCAAATTTTTAGAGTATTTCAGTAAAAAATGTATTTAATATGTTTTAGCTTAAAAATAAATTTTCTGTATTTGAGTTATTTGATATTCATCTTTGAAAGAGTGTTATTGAGTGGACTGGACAAGGAGGGAAGTGTATATGTGGATCTCCGATTATTATTATTATTTTTTTCGTCAGAGAAATCGTCACATCCACATTCACTTTAATTTTTGTTAGTAAAACTAATAGAAAATGTCATATGCTGGTTATTTACTTTATTTGAAAAGCAGGAAATTCCACATCTGGATTTGGAATTAAAAAATTTGACCTACTAGGAGATAAAGTAGCTTTTAAAATTGTATTCTCTTGATGAACATTTTTTTGCAACCCTCCTCGTCTCTGAGCTCACGAGCCGCCACTGGCGGATAGTTATGTTTTTCATACACATGTGACGTCATGTGATTCGACTTCATTAGGGAGGTTCATGTACACAATATTTAGAAAAGATGTAAGGTTACTAAAATAAAATGGCTTAAATATCTATCACAATGTTGTTGTTTGAAAACACTTTGTTGAGAGGACCATAAATTTTAAGCCATGCGTCAAAGATCATTAGAAATTTAATTGAGATTGAACACAATCAATATATCTGGAAATAAATCTGGTCAAGGGCGACTAGTAAGTAAATAAATGTTAATGGTAAATGACATTTTAAAACATAATATTTTACGCACATATATATATATATATATATATATATATATATTTATATATATATAGCCTACTGGCGGGATATATATCAACTTTGGTAATCCAGTTTGTTTTGGCACAAAAGGCCTGGCACAACATCCAATAGTCACTAGTAGCCATCAAAAATTAACAATATAGCTGGTTCTAGGGGTTTTATAAGGTAGAGGAGTTCAAACGGCCGAGCCCACATGTAGTATGGGAGCCTACGTCCCGTGTGTGGTGATACGAAGTTGGAAGAAAATCACTTTTGCTATTTTAGGAATTTAATGATGACGACGCAAACAGTTAAAACGGCACAAACATTTAAATAGAAAAAAGATATAAGAGAAAGAATTAGGAGGGCGGCTACTGCCCTGTACATCAAGTCGAGTCAAATAATCGTAGGCAGTTTTGGTGTTGTGTTCCGTCGTTCGCCATCGCACAACAATGTCTTTCGCTAGCAAGAGCAAGATCATATGACGTGACGTGACGTCAGCAGGTAGGGAGAAAGTGTACGACCGCGTACTGGCGGGATATATATATCCCGCCAGTAGGCTATATCCTTAATCTTAATATAAATAAAAGTCATTGTGGGTATGTGTGTATGTGAGTATGTATGTATGTGGCTATGTTTCACATCTCCTAAACCAATGGACGGTTTTCAACCAAATTTTGTACACTTATTATTTAAGACAAGGGGAAGACACTTATAAACTTTTTTAAGTCCAAAAGTTAATTAAGCAGGCAGTCAATTAGAAATTAACCGAAGCCGTTTTTCCGCCGTAACGTCGGAGCAAATTGTCTGACAAAAAATATTTTTATACCATCTTAAAGTTCAAAGTTTTACCTTTTCAATGATACCAATTTTATTACTGTGACAGTTTCCGTTCGATCGTTATTAATTTTTAAAAGTTCCATAATTTTTAAAAACTTGCAGACGATTTTGAAATAACGAAGATTTATAGCTACTCCGTTGCTAGGCAACGGCTAGACTTTGAACTAATTCATCTTTATTTCTGAAAATTTTGCTTATTTTTATTAATATCCATATCCTTAATTAATATAATAAATGTGAAAGTGTGTCTGTCTGTCTGTTTGTTAAGCTTTCACGGTAAAACTACCAAACCGATTTGGATGAAAATTGGCAAAGTTGTAGCTTGAAACCCAGGAACGGACATAGGGTAGGTGAAATCACGTTAAATTAATTATTTTTGACTACAGATTAAAATTAATTAACAAAGAAATCCCATTGACTCCGCGATTCGAGATGAAGATTATTTTATTTTTCAATCAACTGTCGCGTGATCCTTCAGGAATGCGAAAACATCTGGAATAAATTATTTTTAAAATCAACTATCACGTGATCCTTTTTTCCGCCTTAACTTCGGAACAAATTGTCCGATAAAAGTTATTTTTATACCATCTTAAAGTTCAAACTTTTACCCTTTCAATGATACCAATTTATTTTCTGTGACATTTTTCCTTCAATTTTTATTAATTTTTTAAAGTTTAATAACTTTAATTACGTGCAGACGATTTGGAAATGACGCAAATTTATAGATACTCTGTTGCTAGGAAACGGTTAGACTTGGAACTAATTTACCTTTATTTCTGAAAATTTTGCTTATCCGTATAAATATCTATAAAATAAGGCAGAAATTACATGTATTTGTCTGTCTGACGGTCACAAGAACTCCTCCTAAACGGTGAACGGTAGCGACATGAAATTTACACACGCCATTCAAGAGCATATTTCTAGGTCAAAGGTGCTATTTTTAACTTTCAGAGTCAATTAGTTCTTAAGATATTTAATTAAATAACGAAAATTAGCTGCTTTTAAGCCTAATGCGTAGATGTTTTTTTGTCAATAACTTCTTAAATATTTATCAGACAATAATTATTGTTATGCCATTTTAAAGACCAGAAAATGATCTTTTAAATGCTATCAATTCCATTGCGATGAAATGTTTTCTCTGATTATTATTAAGGTTTAAAAATATTTTTGTAACGTAATTTCTAACAATACTTTTTATTCTTATAGAAATAAATTCAAGCCAAATTACTGTTTCGCGCGCGGGCTTTTGCCAGTGTTAAAGTTAATATAAGAAAATATTGCTTTCTTTGACCATTAACAACAAAGGAAACTTTACACTTCCGGTTTCCTGTTGTCGTAGCATTTGCAGCTTTTAATGCGGTTACACAGTGATCCAATGACGTTAGTGAATTATTCTCTCGATGTTTTGTTTAACTTTCACAGTGAGGTATTACAGAATATCCATCTGTAGATACGGTAATGGGCATTAACAAGGAACATCATATGCTGTAGAGCTCTTCAACATCTTAGAATTGTCAGGGGCACCTTCCGACAAGCTGAGATTGAATGCCGGTGTGCCAGTACTACTAATACGCAACCTCGATATACCGAGACTGCGCAATGGCACACGGTCGCAAATTACACACCAAGGTCCAAACGTCATGAAAGCTACTGTTATGACTGATATAGGGAGAAGAGAGAGTATTTTAATTCCACGCCTTCCGATAATACCGAAGGATTTATCATCTCAGTTCAGAAAGCAACAAATCCCTTTAAAAATGTCATTTTCCAGGCTCAGGGCCAGATACTGAAAGTGGCAGATGTACATTTGGAAAATCCATATTTTTCGCATGGGCAACTATACATGGCGTGTTCACGTCTGTCCAGCCCACACAACCTCTACATCCGTGCAAATAATGTGGTATACAAAAGTAGATATAAGTGGTAGTAGATAAACAATTTACATAACTATATCAGCATACATGTACAGTACACTCCTGTCTGCCGTCCAATTAAGTATTATCTCCGTCAGAACTTTTACTTTCCCCTTTCAAAATGCAACAAAACATTTACATTCGTGAATTAAAAAAAAAGAATAATTCAAATTCTTCGCGCACGAAGTCGCGGGTAACAGCTAGTAATATAATAAATGTGAAAATGTGTCTGTCTGTCTGTTTGTTACGCTTTCACGACAAAACTACCAAACCGATTTCAATGACAATTGGCTGAGTTGTAGCTTGAAACCCAGGAACGGACATAGGGTAGGTAAAATCACGGTAAATTAGTTATTTTTGACTGCAGATAACAATTAAATAATTAACAAAGAAAGCCCATTGACTCCGCGATTCGCGATAAAGATTATTGTATTTTTCAATCAAGTGTCACGTAATCCTTCAGGAATGCGAAAACATGTGGAAAATTTTTTTTTAAAATCAACTATCACGTGATCCTTTTTTCCTCTATAACTTCGGAACAAACTGTCCGATAAAAATTATTTTTATACCATCGTAACGTTCAAAATTTTAGCTTTTCACTGATATCCATTTTATTTCAGTGACATTTTTTCTTCAATTTTTATTCATTTTTCAAAGTTTAATAATTTTTAATTACGCAGACGATTTTGAAATAACACAAATTTATAGCTACTCCGTTGCTAGGAAACGGTTAGACTTTGAACTAATTCATCTTTACTTCTGAAAATTTTGCTTATGTTTATAAATATCTATAAAATAAGGAAGAAATTACATGTATCTGTCTGTCTGTCTGTCGGTCGGTCACAAGAATTCCTCTAAATGGGGAACAGCGAGATGAAATTTATACACGACATTCTAGAGCATATTTCTAGGTCAAAGGTGCTATTTTCAACTTTCAGAGTTAATTAGTTCTTAAGATATTTAATTATATAACGACAATTAGCCGCATTTAAGCCTAATGCTTAGACATTTTTTGCCAATAACTGAAATATTTATTAGAAAATTATTTTTATGCCATTTTAAAGACCAGAAAATGATCTTTTTAATGCTATTAATTCCATTACGATGAAATGTTTTCTCTGATTGTTATCAAGGTTTAAAAATATTTTGTAACGTAATTTCTAACAATACTTTTTATTCTTACAGAAATAAATTCAAGCGAAATTACTATTTCGCGCGCGGACTTTTGCCAATGTTAAAGTTAATATAAGAAAATATTGCTTTCTTTAACCATAAACAACAAAGCAGACTTTAAACTCCCGGTTTTCTGTTGTCGTTGCATTTACGGCTTTTAATACGGTTACACAGTGATTCATTGACGTTAGTGAATTATTCTCTCGATGTTTTGTATAATTTTCACAGTGAGATATTACAGAATATCCATCTGTAGCTACGGTAATGGGCATTAACAAGGAACATCATATTCTGTAGAACTCTTCAACATCTTAGAATTGTCAGGGGCACCTTCCGACAAGCCGAAATTGAATGTCGGTGTGCCAGTACTACTAATACGTAACCTCGATATACCAAGACTGCGCAATGGCACACGGTTACAAATTACACACCTAGGTCCAAACATCGTGAAAGCTACTGTTATGACTGATATAGGGAGAAGAGAGAGTGTTTTAATTCCACGCCTTCCGATAATACCGAAGGATTTATCATCTCAGTTCAAAAGGTAACAAATCCTTTTAAAAATATCATTTGCCAGGCTCAGGGCCAGACACTGAAAGTGGCAGGCGCACATTTGGAAAAACCATATTTTTCGCATGGGCAACTATATGTGGCGTGTTCACGTGTGTCCAAGCCACACAACCTCTACATCCGTACAAATAACGTGGTATACAAGAGTATATTAGCATAGATAAACAATTTACATAACTATATCAGCATACATGTACAGTACACTCCTGTCAGTCATCCAATTAAGTATTATCAACCGTCAGAACTTTTACTTTCCCCTTTCAAAATTCAACAAATCATTTACATTCGTGATTTAAAAAAAAAGAATAATTCAAATTCTTCGCGCACGAAGTCGCTGGTAACAGCTAGTATGTAATAATCTTACTTAATTTTGCTTTAAATTCTAATATTATATATTTTTAAGTCTTAATGTATTCCAAAATCACTTTTCTTAAACTCCAGTTTCGTTCTATTTCCCGCTCTGGAGGTATATTAAATCTGTCGTTTTGGCATATTTATTACTAAAAGAATATTTTAATCGCTTTTTCACGTGTCCATCGAAAATCATGACGCGTCTCCTTGGCGCTATACTTTTTCCCTAAAACGCTTATGTAATTTATTAAAAATAGCCAATATTCCCTTTACTTTGATCACGTGTTATATTGTTATTCCCTTATCTGAGAGAATCGGGGCACACTTCTTCTTAAAACTCTTTTCTGCACACTTTTACTTAAAACTTCAACTAAGATGTTGGTATGTCCGTCACTCTCCAAAATATTTTTATAATAAAGCAAATTGGTTAACAACTCCGCTGTTTTATGACTGCAACAACGAAAATATTATATATATATATATATATATATATCCTGGACTATTTTCCTAAAAATTTAGGTGCAGTTAGTGAAGAACAAGGTGAAAGATTTCACCAAGATATAAAGGAAATGGAGAGACGATATCAAGGAAAATGGAATGTCAGTATGATAGCTGACTACTGATGGATACCACAAAGAGACAATCCCTGCAAAGTTCACAAGAGGAAAAGTGACAAAAGAACTTTTGAGGTAAAGAAAAAACGTCTCTAAAACGAAGGACTTATAACTTTCTAACTATACTTAACAATTACTTGAACTACGATATAAATGTAATTAATATGGATTTATGAATTAATGAAATTTAAATGAAATGTCAAAATTTCGCGATTTCAACTGTTTCTTTCCACATATCCAACCACTTTGTAAAAAATCCTTATGTGATAGAAATAAATGGATTTCAGTTTTAGAATCAGCACTAAAAATAACATAAAAATCAGTCATCAAAATTAAAACAATTTTCAAAAAGTATTTTTTTGCAGGCCTGTGTTATTCAACAATATGACCAACTTGTTGTTCTTTATAACAAATATAATGATCTTTCCTATATATTGAACAGACTTAACTAACATTGTACTTCAAAAACACACTAAGAAAAGAATTAAAGTACAAAAGAAAGATTGGGTGGAAACATTCTGAAATATCTAACTAGACATGAAACTACTAAATTAATTGTCAACACACAACAAAAACACACAGGTACGACATCTACAAAAATAAATAAAGAGTAACACTGATACATCCAGTTTTTGCTTCTAATCCTTTCAATCCTAGAAGATAACATTTTGGTAACAAGTCTTCTAAATTGAGCTTGGCTGAATCATGAGACAAGTAAGAACTAATTGGATGTTTGTTCTCTGTCGCTTGTGCTCCGTTTTCGTTTTATCTGCTGACACCAGAAAAGAAGGAACTAAAGCTCAAAATTACTAACGGTTTTTTTTCGTTTATTTTTTCCCTAAGCAGATTAGAAGTAAAAGGCATGTATCTTGAGCTGGCGTGTCTACTAAAGGGTTTTGGTTGTTTTGGAATTCTGGAAACGTTAAGCTTAATTGAACGGGAAAATTGTAAATTTGCTAGTCTTTTTAATTTATATTCTTTTCCTCTTTCATGAGTCACTTTGAGTATCATCTAGATATTTGAAATAGACATTGACAGATAAAATATAATTTCCTTTTTTGAAGGAAATGAAAATTTATCTTGATTTTACTCTTCAATTTTCATAATATTTAAAAATTATTACTCACTATTGAAGTTGAAATATTTTTCAAAAGGTATCAGGAAAGTTGCGAAATGTATTATGTCATGCTTCAGAAGTACTGACTAGCGTACTCTGTATATTGTGGTACTTCCATTCATAATTTTATGGTAGTATTTATAATTTGAGCAATTATATGTTATTAGTATACGAAGCATGAATAAAGAAAATATAGTATTCAACAACAATTTCGATATCGATTTCATGATGAAATTTGACGTTTTAAAAAAAGGATTTGGAAAAAAGGAAACCGTAAAAAAGGATTTTTGGAATTATGAATGTGTATCTGTCTATCTGTCCATGTGTATATGAATACGGTAACTCCTAAAGGCAAGTGTGGCATGTAGCCCATAGGCCAAAACTGTAGATCTGCATCAAATTTTTTTTATCAAATCTATCGACGGAAACAGGTATTTTTTCTAAACACACCTATTATTTACATATCTATTATTATACCTAGTAGTAATTATTACTTTCAGATTACCAAAAATTAAATAAGTTGCGTAACGAAATTAATACTATTTATATGATGGACGAACCAGATGGTCTTCAAAAGACAGCTAGTAAAAAATAAAGATGAAATGGGACAAATCTTGAATCTCCTAAAGGCAAGTGTGGCATGCAGCCCATAGGCCAAAACTAGATGTGCAAAAAAAAATATCAAATATATCGACGGAAACAGGTACTTTTTCTAAACACACCTATTATTTACATATCTATTATTATACCTATCAGTAATTATTACTTTCAGCTTACCAAAAATTAAATAAGTTGCTTGCGTAACGAAATTAATACTATTTATATGATGGGCGAACCAGATGGTATTCAAAAGACAGGTAGTAAAAAAATAAAGATGAAATGGGACAAATCTTGAATTGCATGTTTCAAAACTCTTCTGATTTTATGATGCTATTTGATTTTGCGTTTGCTTTTTATTTTTCAATGTATAAAAACGTGCAAAGCATGTTGGTATATACTTAAGAAAATACTTTACGAAACGAGGAAGTGTATTTTAATATTTATACTTTAAGTTTAAATATATTTTTCAAAAAATGCAGTCTACTCATTTTTAGAATTTATTTTACATATTCGTGCTGAGATAAAGTACAGTATGGTCAGACGAGTTTCTAAAGAATGTTTAAGTAAATTTTTGAATTTTAGAGAAGGAAAAAGAAGGTGCAGTAAAATCATTTGAAAAATAAGTATTAAAAAATTCATTCAAAATATGATCTAATATGAATTGATACATTGCATTTCTTTCATCATGTGTCAAAATATTTTTTTTATTTTTTTCAGCAAAAAGTTGTAGTTCTATACAAATAAGTTTGAGGAATATAAGAAAAATGATTAAAAAATAATGTTAAGCTTAATTTATCATTAAAATTATTTATTTACCTAGAAACATTAGTTTCAGTTAAAATTTCTTTATTAAAACTTTCTTTCTTAAAGTCAAAGATACAGTAAATAATTTTATTAATGAATGATTATATTGTTTAAAATTAATTGAAAAAAAATGCAAAACTGTTAGCGTTCTGAACAAGATTCAATGTGCAGTGTAAGGCTTAAAATGGTTAGATGTAAAACGTTTAGAGCTAATTAATAATAATAATAATAATAAAAGAATAAATGCTTGTTTAATTGTGATTAACAAATGAAGTTCCATTTGACGCAAAATAAAACGTGAAAAGTATACAAAAGGAATATGAATTTTGCGATGGAAAAACATATATGGAATTGAATGATAGTTTTTATAATACGCATTTGTCTATATTATTGTCAGGCACAGAAAATAGTCATCATTTAATAGATAAAAAATATTTGCAAAAACAATTTTTAACATTCATTTATGTAGTTATTATCTTTATGACATGCTTTTGTTTGGTTTTT
>BGPR01011881.1:2737-39287 GCA_013235015.1 Araneus ventricosus
AATTGCAAATTTCAGAGAACTTACAGAAGATCCACTCAAGATAGGAAGCCATCCGAATTGCAAATTTCAGACAAATCAAAATTTAAGATGTTTTCGGCATTAAAATAGACTGACAAGATTTTTGGAACTTCAATCCGGGCGATTTATGATCTGAATGGGTATTTCGGCTTGCTGATTAGGGCAGTGATGGCCCAACTTCAGCCCTCGGGTCAGATGCGGCCAGTGCACAGATTCTATCAGGGTCATCGCAGATTTTAAAATAATAGTATAGACAATTTGTAGCTATTAGAAATGCCGTATTTATAGCAAAAATATACATTTATAGCAAAATATAGCTTTTAGAATTGCAGTAACAGCTTCGGTTCATCGTAATAGCATTAAAAAAATTTAAATACATTTTTCAGTCGACTATAGGGGAGACTTGATCCCTAGGTCTAAAACCAGAGAAAAAATGCAATTAAGTATATGAAACTGGCAACACTAATAAAGTGATTCTTTATCAACAGGTCTGACAACAGAATTTCATTCAGCCATTTTTTTTTGTTTTGTTATAAGAAAGGAATCTCTGATTTCTTATAGTCAAACTTCTTTTGGAGTAGGTAGTTTGTTTCTTATTTTTTGCTAAATATAACTAAATTACTTAAGTTTATTGACTAAGTTAAGTATACTAACATTCCTTACTGCTTAAATATTATTTAAATCCAATACAGTTTCTTGACTTTTGATTTAACAATTCTTTTTCCAACACATGCACATTAGGGACACATGATCCCCCATTGTATGGGGAGACTTGATCCTGGGATCAAGTGTTCCCAAAGTTAAATTAATGTTAACAATTTTATTACCCCCCTACAGGCCATTGTGGTTTTCAAGTCACATTCAGATAATATCAATATTAGTTAGAATATGGTTACCTTGATTTTGGATGGTTGACAAAGGTAGAAAATTAATATGTGGCTGCACATGATGGTTAGCAAGTACATGGTGACGGTGTCACGGAAAGAGAAAATTAGTCATTCCGCAGGAAAAATTGAAAAGAAGATTATATCATCTGAATGCGAAATAAATTTTGTAAGAAAAAAGAGGATTTCATTCCGACCAATTTATTTATCCAGAAAATGTTGACATTAGTGTTGTGGACCATGACGACATTGTCAAAAAAACTACTTAAACCAGCCATGCTTGGTGGAACTCTTCGAACTGCAAGAATTTTAACATTTATTTTTGATTTTTCAAGCTTTGAAAATGTTATTTGATCATTCATTTCAGCGATAACAATCATCATATGGGAAACAGTTATTTTCAATAATGTAGAATTTTCTAAATGTGCTTTTTCTCCCTTTTTTACATGTTAGTCAACAATAAATTTGATTTCGACTACTTAATTTGAATCATTTCAATTCATCTGTTTAAAGGATCAAGCCTCCCTGCAATTGGATAGACTTTATCCTTTTTCTAATTGTTGGAAAACAATTTATCTTTATTTTAAAAATGGTTTTTCAAAAATAAAAAATACTACAACAAAAAAGACAAATAAGCCTTTAATAATGACTGAAAATATTTTTTTTAGAATTTTTTTATTTTCTAAAATAAAAATTAAAAACTGAAAAAGGGATCAAGTCTCCCCTATTGGCTTGTCAATTTTTTTTTTTGGCCCACTCTTAAAAATGCTTGCTCGTCCCTGGATTAGAGGAAGGTTGATGGGACGAAAATGAAAAAATTAATGAAATAGTTAATTGTACAATTTTTTTTAAAAAGGCAGTGATATTTTTTTCTAATATGAATTACTTACTAATAAGTCTAAAAAGGAACAATCAAGGAGATTTAATTCAAATATGGGATTATTTCAGTTCATGGCTATTTTTCCCAAGAGTGACAAACAGCCAAACCTCAAGGCTGTCCTGGCTAAACCTGGATGTCTGATCATTTTATAAGTATTAGCAAAAGCTGGGAAAGGAGTATTCACATTTATTTGAAATTAACTATTTTAATTAACTTTAGGAAATAAAATCTAATCATTTTTAATACTTAACTATTTAAACTAACATCGAAAAATAAGATCTAATCTTTTTTTCATTATGAGCTATTTGTGCATAAGAAAAATCCCCAACAATCCGGAAAATTTAAATAAAATTCAGGGGCATTTAAATGAAACAGAGCAATCCGCAACATTTAATTCAAATCCGGGACAAGCAGTCAAAATTTCTGGCTAATCCGGAACCTCTGGTTACTAAAGATAATACTAGCAGTACGCACAAAGCGTTGCCCGTGGAATCAGGACTCCGACAAAATAGGGGGGAAAATGCCCACAATGACACGAAAAAGTTCTGAAAACAAAAGATACGTATTGATTTTCCCGCTTATTTTTCCTATCGACAATGACGCGAATGTAATGACGTCACCGGAAGGAATTCGATTGTAGAAATGCATGCTGGGAATGAAAGAAAATTACGTCACCTCCAGCGAGGAAGCAACAATCCATTCTGGGATCATCCGGGGAAACTCTCGCTGTCAAATCTCGCTAGCAAAAAAAGAAAGAAAAAATGTTTGAACTGATCAGGGAAAAGTTAATTTAAAAAAAAAACGGAATAAGATATTTTAACGGTTCTTGTTTTAAATCCGACAGAAACATTGCATTTATACGCTGAAAAAAAAAATGAAAATTATAGAGTTCTTAGAACGTCAGATGCGAGAATTTGAAGAAATCCTTATAAAAAAATACCATAAAGTGACTATTATTTAAAAATTTCTCAAAATTCAGTAAATTATGTTGGAAATTCAAAACAAACTTCATTAGAATGAAAATTATTTGTTCTATCCGATGGTGCATTGATTGTTTTTCAACGATCATTAGAAAAGATACTACAGCTGTAAACGTGGCAAAAATGACCCAAAACATCACAAAATATTAAGTAAAAATTTTTCTAGATTGAATTTTATAATTCCGGCTTCGAGGTGCATTGAGTCACCTTTACGACTACCTGTATACCAACTTTCATGGCTGTGAGTGCGATAGATTCGTCTGGACATCGCGCGCAGGCATGCACGCACGCACGCAACCATTTCCTCTTATAAGTATAGATATCTATTTTTATCAATGTTTGTAAAAACAAAAAAATTTCCCTCTTTATTTTACTTCATATTTCGGGAAAAGCTATTTTAACGGTTCTTGTTTTAATTCCGACAGAAAAGTTCCAGTAATAAGATGAAAAAAAATTGAAAATGATAGCGTTTTTAGAAAGGCGGATGCTAGAAATTAAAGAAAACCGAATGAAAAATTAACATAAAAGCGACTATTTTTCAATTTTTTTTCAAAATTCAGTAAATTACGTTGGAAATTCAAAACAAATTTCATTAGAACGAAAATCGTCTGCTCTTTCCGATGGTGTATCTATTTTTTTCGTAAAATTATCCCAAACCACGCTATTGAGAAATTAGTGCGAAAAATCACCCAAAACAACACAAAACATTAAATAAAAAATTTTCTAGATTAAATTTTAAAATTCTCTCTTCGAGTTGCATTGAGTCACCATTATGTCTACCTGTGTGCCAAATTTCATGGCTGTAAGTGCGATAGATTCGTCTGGACATCGCGCGCACACATAAAAGGCAATGTTTGCAAGTATAGATGAATCAATAACGGACTTCTCATTTCATGAGAATTTTTAACCTGCCTTTGTTTACCTAAGGAAACCTTGAACGCCCAGAATCGAGAGTTTCCGTTGTTAAAACGAAGTTTCCAGTAGTTACAACTCTAAATAACCCATCGAGCCGACTCAACTGCTTTCCAATAAATCAACTTACCGAGTATAAACCTTGTGTTCAAGATCACTGAGTCAAGGCTGGCGAGTCTAGAAAAGTCTCCAACGCCAGATGAAATCCTATCTTCGGAAACGGTGAAAGATAAAAACCTGCTCAGTGAAGGTTAGAAGAAAAACATTCTGTTTTGCCCAGAGGCATTCTGGAAATGGAGGAATCACTTTGTTTATGGACATTATTTCCCGCAGGTGATAGATAACAGAATGCGGGAATCGCACGTATCGATTTCGGGCAAATAGAATAAATTCCCGAGACGTCACAGCAGACACGTTTGTGTAAAGAAATGTGCAAATGAATCGTCGTGAAATTCCTGAATGATTCTTTTTTTACTTTCTAGTATAGAAAACTAGTATCACCCGCACAGCGTTGGCCGTGGAATCAGGACTTAAAAAAAGTGGGGGGAAAAATGCCCACAATGATACGAAAAAGTTTTGAAAATAAAATGAAAACAAAAGATACACATTGATTTTCCCGCTTATTTTTCTTTGCGATAATGAAATTTATCACAACAGAAGTGTAATATTTTTGCTTTTTCCTTTCGACAATGAGGCGAATGTCATGGCGTCACCTGCCGGAAAGAATGGGATTGTAGAAATGTATGAAAGCATATGACGTCACCTGCCGCGAGGAAGGTCACTTTGCAACAATGCATTCTGGGATGGCCTGGAGAAGATCTCGCCGTAAAATCTCGCTATCGAAAAAGCTGTTTGAACTGATCAGGAAAAAATTAATTTGAAAAAACCAAAAAAGATATTTTAACCGTTCTTGTTTTAAATTCGACAGAAACGTTCCAGTTATAAGCTGGAAAAAGTGAAAATTATAGGAGATGTTAGAACGTCAGATGCGATAATTTGAAGAAATCTTTATTAAAAATTACCATAAAAGTGACTATTTTTCAAAAATTTCTCAAAATTCAGTAAATTACGTTAGACGTACGAAACAAACTTCATTAGGACGGAAATAGTTTGTTCTTTCAGATGATGTAACTGTTTTTTCCGTACAATTATTCGAAGCTATTCTATTGAGAAATGAGCGCGAAAAAGTATCCAAAACAACACAAAATATTAAATAAAAAATTTCTAGACTAAATTTTAAAATTCCGGCTTCGAGGTGCATTCAGTCACCATTACGACTGCCTGTGTGCCAAATTTCATGGCTGTAAGTGCGATAGATTCGTCTGGACATCGCAGACAAGTATAGATTCATAAAGTATGGCAGCCTTTCGCGGCATGCCGCCCATCGGCTTTTTTCCTGAAGACTCGGTGTGCCCAGTCTTAGGTTAGTAAAATGCGTGAAATCTTTATTAGGAGCAGTGAAGACTCTTCGACGAAATAAATCTATCGAAACTCCAAAGAGGCGGCAGCCATCAAAGTAACCTTTAGTACAAAAGGTGTGCCAGCCTTTAGTGGCCATCGAGAGTAAAGCAACCGGGGTCGATGGGTTCGATGCCACGTGGAAATTATTTAACCTTGTGTTATTAAAATACTTTTTTGAGCTGTATTTAATGAAAATGTAATAATATTTATCGTCATGTTCTTTAACCAAAAGTTATGATTTAAGAAAACCTCGGTAATAATTTGATGGCACTCCGTACAATGGCGACTCGTGCATTTTAACTGTGGGATGATCAGGATCTGATCATCAGGTAGGCGAAGCAAGCAACTGCCTGGAGGTCCTGCAACTAGGGGGGGGGGGGGGGGGGAGATTTTTTGTGGTGTTTTCAAGGTAATCTAATTTTTGTACTTTCATTTGAATTACAAAGAGTACTCGAATTTATTAAAACTAAAATTAAGTACTCTTTTAAATCTCAGAACTTCATTTTCCAAGGAATTTTTTTACATGCTTTCAAATTCGCTCACAAACCGGTGTGGTTCAATTTTTTTTTCCAGTCAGCTGACTGTCTCACAAATCAATAGCTCTAGCAAACTTTGGATTAAAGTATTTGGATACTGTTAAAGTTCTGTATTTTTTTTTTTTTACCATTTTGTTAAAAATTATTTTTAACCTTCCAGCGGGCGCGCTTACGCAAATTTTACGACATATCGTGCATCATATTACTTATACATAGTGTTATTTTACAAAAATAAATGCAACTTTTATTTATGTTATCTGTATTTATTAACCTAATAGTAAATGAAAATATTATAAATAAAAGTGCACTTAGATATATAAAATAACGATATAAATATGTAATAGGATGCACAATTCTAGTATCTCTTGCAAACGCGCGCCCGCTGGAAGGTTAACGTTAAATTTACTAGAATTATAGGTTTGTAGCAAAAGTTGGATTAAATCATCGGATTGACTGTCTGTATGTCTGCTAAAGAACCAATAAACGCGATAACTCAAAGACACAGCAGGCTAGATGCATGAATTTTAGTATGCGATCATCACACCGAAGTTGTTGATCAGGGTAAATTTTCAAGGGAAGTGATACTATTTCAAAACATATATTCGATTATCTTCGCTATAC
Source organism: Araneus ventricosus (assembly GCA_013235015.1). Lineage (NCBI taxonomy): Eukaryota > Metazoa > Arthropoda > Arachnida > Araneae > Araneidae > Araneus > Araneus ventricosus. Next base: position 9,030 of record BGPR01011881.1, read on the forward strand.
TAAGCAGAAACTAAATATGTACATTGACGGTTCGTCCATTAGGGATGCAGCAACCCTGAAATTATTTTAAAAGTTTTTCATTTTTTAAAAAATCCTATAACCCTTTGAGTACTGAATTATTTGAAGATTTTTATGCCCATGGGACGGATTTAATTTGTCGCTATATGGATTAATATGTAAAAGTAATACATTTTTATTTGGAATATACTTATATTGGCGATATAAATATATTTTTGAAATAGCATTAGTTACAAAATATAAATAAATATATAAATGAAACAAAATATAAATATTTATATAGAACAAGAACCAACTTAACCCTTTATAGTTCTCTGGTATAAATAGTTACCACCTACGAAAGATTTTTTCTCATGTTTCGAAACATTATTGTTAAATGATAAATAGTTTAATTGGATGCTTAACATTCCATTGAGCTAAAATAATAACCTAGATAAACATTAATTTTACAGTTTAATCGTAATTAAATTCAAAAGTGGTAAGTATGCTTACCAATGCCCATTTACGGCTTGAGTGTTTTCATAAGGAAATCATGTTACAGCATATGTCATTAAATTTCAACTCACGGAAATTTTTCAGAAGTAAAACGAAGTCGTATTTTGTTCTTTATATCTAACACATTCTTATATTTAAATATCAGCATTTATTACTGAATTTATTTAATTTAAATTCAACTTTCATTTTTAAAATTCAACAAAAACTGTTGATGCAGGAGGAGTTTCTATAAATTCGAGATCTTCCTGTTAATGATCTTATGCATATTTTGATTTAAATTTTGGTGTGTTCATTATTTAAATTCCCTAGTTTATGAGTTTTTAGTTTCTTTATCAGCACAAAATGTGGTTAAGATATTATTAGTTAAATTGTGTTAGGTTGCAACAGTTTTATTTTTATGCAATGTAGCGCTCCTCCTAGCCGTCCCATCAGATACAAAATGAACTTCAAGATTTAATGTAATTAATTATTTAATTTCAATTCGAATAAATTATATGGGTTTTTACTGACAAATTTCCAGAAAGATGTTTTAAATTACCTAAATTAAGTGGAAAATATACTTACCAGTGAACATTCTAAGATATTTTTACCCTTAATGCTCAGTGGTAAGTATGTTTACCACTTTCAGTTTCCCCTGAATGATCTCTGGTAAGTATATTTACCACCCCCTATTTCATAAATTATTTGTTAAATCAGCAAACGTCTGATGTTTTTGTATTTACAACATCAGTTTAACATAATATAACCCCCAAAAAAATTATTTCAAGATGCCCCGGAGTTATGTCCTATAAAGGGTTAAAGTCTAATAATTTTGTACCGTGTGGTATTTTTCAAAACATGTTGGTAAATGCAAAGGTACCTGGCATTTTTTGCATTGCCAAGTGGTTTCTTTTCTTATTTTATGTTTATAACATACGCGACACCGTTTTGTAGGGTGTTTCTTTAATTCTGTTGCCGGAATATTCTACGGAAAATGTACCCAATTTTTCGCTTGCAAACGATGTGGCGCATCGCTACTTGTAGGACGCCCACGGATATTATAATTTGGCAGGACCACTTGCGACAATAATTCTTCTTAAATTCAGATGACGAGTCAGACTCGTCCACCGTAACTTCGCCCAAGTAAGCAGATGACGAGTCTCACTCGTCAAATGTACCCAAAGGGTTAAAGTTATTTTTCTCATTGAGAAGTTCGACCAGCAACGAAAATGGAGGGAAAGAAAAGCGAAAACGAAGAAAGACGACGTTCCCTTGTTTATTTATTAACCCATTTCTGTGTAGTAAGACGATAACGGAATTAAGTGATGTTTAATACTAACGTAAGAGTATAACAGTACAGTATAGTACAATAGTAAACTATTATCTGTTGTCTAGGATGGAACTAACACTATTCAAAATTAAGAAAGGCTAAAATAGTCAACGATGCAAATATGCATGCTGATTAAAAGTTAGGCTGGTTACACACACAGCGGATTTTTTATGGCGCGGGAAATTTATCGCGCCGCTCACCGAAAATCTAGCGTTTACACACACGGCGGTAAAATTTCCGTCGTATGAGTCAGCTGTTGACTGTATCGACTATAGGCATTGTGGTTTCATCATCAAATAAATTTAGTTTAGCTTAACTGAGTTATTTAAATTACTTACTTCTTGGTGCTGTTTGAAATGAACTGAGAGCAAATTCTAGCTTTATTGTTATTCCGTCGTCGAATAAAGAAGAAAAGAAAAAATCGCTTTATTTGGGTTCATCCAATTAATGAAAAAAGAGGGGGTTGGAGCCTTCTATACGTTGTTTGAAGAGTTGAGGAAGATGATACGAAATTCTTCAATTGCTTCAGAATGTCGAATTACTACTTAAAAGAGTTTTTTTCATACTGTTCAATATTGAGTACAATATTGCACAATGTCGAGTCAATATTGTACAATATAATTCAACCTAGTTTCAATAATATACTATTTATTTTCCCAAATCAAATTAAATTACTTATTAGATTACGTAGTCAATTTTTAAAAAAAGGTTATAAAAGGTTAAAATTCTCTGTAAAACGAAAGTTGTTCATCGCATCTGATATTTTGCTTCAACAGAATAATGTCGGCGTGTTCTTTATGTAGTATAAATAAGGGGAAAATATATAATTAAAATATTTATATTATATAATAAAATATTTATATAGGTAAAATATTTTAATATTCTGGTGCTAATGGGGCACTTCGAGAATCTCAACGTTTTTTTATGACTTTTACACTTTCTAGTACGTATATGTGAGAAAGTTGGAACTTATCAAAATCATTTCTTTCTATTTCTTCCAATACAACAAAGTCGCCGTGAATTTCCAGGCTGAAACAAGGCGTTTCTGTCCTTAAAAATGTCGAGCGTTTCATCCCACAAAACATGCCTTTTTCGTATTAATGCAATTAAAAATTCATTATCTATAAGATCAGACATGTTCACACTAGAAAAAAACCCCAATAGATTCCAAACCAACTTATACAAACAAAGATGCAAATCGCACTGAGCGAAACAAAGCGGTAGAAATACCGCCGTCTGTGTAAGCTCTCATTTGACCACGTGCGCCTCTACTTGGGTGGCGACGAAAAAACTTCCGCAGACGATAGTGGCAGTCCGCGACTGCATATCTACCGCACGCGGTAAATAGTCCGCGCGTTCATTTTTCCGCTTAATGTGTAAGCTCCAACTTACATCAGTGCACTACTGTTGGAACGGCGGCGCGATAAATTTTCCGTGCGATAAAAATTCGCTGTGTGTGTAACCAGCGTTACTGCACCAGTATGGAACCGCCATTGAATACTAGGGGGAAAACTCTGCTAGTAAAAAGTACACGAACACTTTCTTTTTATTATGTGCAAATCGTAGACTATGCAGAAAAATAACCTAATCCATTTAAGATTACCGACTTATCAGTCAAACGGAATCCAAGAGGAAAATACAATTATTATCGGGCATATCTTACAGTTCAAGGAAGTTTCTTCGTTCCATGTTTCAATAAAAGCATGTTTTTTTTAATTACCGAAGCAAGTGTTGCTAAATATTTTGAGGAAAATTCTTTATTTTTGGGTTCAGTTATTTTTACCGACACAGTGAAACTTTCGATTGTTTTATATCCTCAAAATTGTTAAGTTACTGCGTTTTTGTTTAAGCGTGTCTTTCGCACGTGCGGATATAAGATATTTAAATTGACAGGAAAAATTTATACGAAATACATTGAGGGAATAAATTATTTGGGCAAAAGGAATGGTTTATCGCGCGTTGTTATATGTCGAAGCAAAGTAAATATGATCATTAAACTCACAAAGTTAACTTTTTAATAACATATTTCCAGGTTGCACACTATCTGTAAATCGCGACATGCATGGTGCAAAAAACATTCAAAATTTTCTACATGATAGACCATTGCACATAGAGACACCAAATTTGGTAGGTAATTATTCCTTGGGTAGTAGGTGCTCACTAAGAAAGGGGATTTGAAAATTTAAATTGGAATTTTAATTAAAAATTAATCGAAATTTTAACTTTCTCCTCTATAACTTTGGAGCACTTTATTACAAACCAGCGGGAGTGGTCTCCCCTAAACTTTCTCGTATACTTCTCAGAAATTTGTCATTTCCCCATCCCCGCGTGGATAAAAAATTCGAACCAACTGTAACCCAGAATGCAATGACTATCAAAAGGTTTCTCATTGTAGATTATAGTGATTGTAAAATATTTAGGTGAAGAATCATATTCAAAGACATGCGTATGTATTAAAACTTGGCAATATTTATTTTCTATCACACTCTAGCAAGCTCCGCTAATGCGAGAGCGTGCGCCATCGAAAAGCAAACAGGAGAAAATGACCTCTTTCGCTATCGCTGAATAGCTTGCGCAAGCGCAGAGATTGCTTCCAGTACGCAAGTTAAAAAATTGAATATGCAATTTGAACGCTTTTTTTAACCGATTGAAACGAAATTTGGGCACAGATCTATAATTAATGTTAGCAACCGTCATACCAATTTTTATTTATCTAAGCCAAAGTGTTTAGGAGATAAAATTTTTACAAATATGCGATTATACAGTCCGACAGACAGTCAACCCTTCGACGAATTCGGTCCAAACTTTGATACGGACCTACATTCATGATGATAAAACTGTGTACCAAATTTTATCCATCTAGCTATTCAAGTTTTTGAGTTATAGTGTTCACATGATCGCGGACAGATTTCCCGTAGACGGATTTTGCCCAAAATTCGATAGAAACCTACAAATTTTGTGCAAAGATCACATACCAAATTTCATCCCTGTAGCTCTAATAGTTTTTGAGTTATCGTGTTCACAGTCAGACATAATTCCAAAATTGTGTTTTTCGGACTCGGGGAGGTCTAAAACGGGGAGATTCGTCAAAATCTCGAGTTCGAATTTTCTGACGATTACAATACTTTCTCTTTGTGTACTTCGTATATGAGAAAGTATATTTCTTATACGAGAAAGTAAAAATACTATTTTCACATTACTTTAAAAATTATAATTATCTTCTCAGTGCTACCAATTTTATTTTCGTGTAATTGTTTTGTCTATTCTAATAAACTTTTAAACATTTATAACGCAATAGATTTTTGGCATTCTTTATTTGAAATGCTGTTTAATTGTCAAGCCGGCTTTCACAATAAAACATTCACCCTATGCATTCGGAAAAGTAATTAGATGCATAATTATTCACAGATTTACAGGAGCTCATATTATTGCTTTGGAACGTAAAAAATATGTTTGCGTAAGTTCATTTTTTCTGAAAAATTATTCTGCAACTTCATACAATTTTTGCAGGTAGTTTTTTTAACCACCGAAATCAAGAAACGTCAAAATGATGCACCGTCTAGAATGGTGACCGAGAGTCGCCTCTCGAGTGCAAAGGGTTAACTAAAAAAGAAATTAAATTAGTACGTCAAAAATATAATATTGTGCGTACATTATCTTTGCGAGTTAAGTTATGAATAATCAAGAGTTGAATTATGAAAATAATATAAAGCACGAAGAAAAAAATAGCTTCAAAGTCAAATAGACATTACTAAACAAAATTTTTAAAATTTTAACAAGACCAAAAAAAAATGCTTTTACTGTCCTAATTGATTTTATGTTGGTATTCTTTCTGTAAATTGCGTGGCACATCATGCACAATGTGTTGCGCACTTCCCCTCGAAAGCAAGAAAGGTCGGTCCATTGAATCTTTCTTATGAGAGTGGCGAGATAGTGAGTTTCACTCGGTTCCGTCCACGGTGCTGGTGTCATCCCTTTTTTAGGACACAATGGGGAACTTCAGCATTTTTTAAAAACACGTGAAAGCCATCCGCATTTGTAGAAAAAATCATTATAATTTCAAATATGCAAGTGAAATTTTACATCAAAATTCATTTATTTAAATATTGAGAGCGAAAGATGCACTGAAATAGCAGGGATCATGATGCAATCCGAAGCGCACTCTCATTGGCCGAATAGATTGACGTCACAGTTGCCTTCCTTCGCATACTTCTCTTTCGCTACTTTTTTCCCCGTTTTGAATCAAAGCGTTTGTACCAGCTAAGATTTTAAAAGTGAAGTTTTTGGCTTTTCTACTATTCAACGTTCAATTTCGCAATGGATATTGGATTTGTACAAGGTAAATCGGATAATTTGCCAAGGATTAATTCTACAATGATGGCAACGTATTTCAAGAAAAATTCCGATTTTATGATGGCTGAGCCATAAATAAAGGTCTCAGTGAGACAGGTACGCGTATAAGTGAGATACAAGTAGGGAACTCATGTGCACTCTGATGAATGTTGGAGCGAGACACATTATTGTAAGATGAATGCATTGATGAGTGTCCAATGTTGTTGAGTAATGCATCATTATATCTGCCGAGTGTATAAGTGTGATCTGTTCTGTATGCACCATCACCTCCATGTAAACAAAACAAATAAACAATTGTTTATCTACGACAGCGCGTCATCATTGGATTGGAGATAAGTAAACTCTCATTTTTGCATTTTTAGAAGTCTAAACATTATTGAATAAATATTTCTCCCGATAGCTTATGTAAAAAATTTTGCACAGAATGCAACGGCTCGTGCAATCAAGTCAGACGAAGACAATACAAATAATCAAGCCTGCAACATAATCGGTCTAGATGTTCGAATCTTTGTCAATTTTTTTCTTATTTTTTTTCACAAATGCTCTGTACGGCTGTTCTTCGCTACTCCGAAAATGTCCCATCAGTAAATAAATTCTCTCCGTATGTGAGCATGTTCACATCTGTTCAATGGCGCGTGGGGTACGATATGATTTTTTCGCACCCAGTCGTCATCAGTGTCCCGGGCATGACATTCGCCCCCTTGACAAATTTGAATTTAAAAAGCGATAGAAACGCACTAATATTTAGTTTCCAAGGCACCCTTAAGGTTGGCGCCCAGCCATCTATCCCCATAAGACGAAACCTTTATAGAATTAGACAAAATATATGTTTGTTGAATTATTACCTTCAAGTTACTCCGTTAAATATTTTACTTGCGTCAAAATATCTAAATCTCTGAAAACGCTCTACAAACGGACCGTTGGACCGAGAGCTGCCAGATTCAGCACTTAGTTACTGCTAGGGTTGTAGGTGCTCACTAAGTTTCAAAGTTTTAAGTCCCGAATTTACAGAAGGAACACGTTAATATTTCGATTAATATTTAATCAAAATAGTTCATTATGAATACTGCCATATTTCGACAAAAATTAGACAAGTCTACAATTTTAACCCTCCTACAGTCGCGCGTATGCATGAGATATTTGCATGGTGCACCGTATTGCATACTTACAGCGTTCTTTTATAACTTTAAGGGTAATTTTTATTTTATAAACTTTGTTTAGTATAAAGCTAATAAATATAGATTACAAAAATAAAAGTTGCGTTTGTTTTTGTAAAATAACTATATAAATATGTAATACGATGCAAGTACCTCCATATACGAGCGAGACTAATGGAGGATTAACACGTTAGGTGCCACGACTCATGCCCGAGATTCGACTCAGCAAAAGTGGGGCGAGGTTGGGCAAAAAAGTTAGAGATACCCAAAAGAATCCGTCAGTGTTGGGGGTACAGAAAATTCAAAAATTCAGTTGCAAAATTAGCTAACTTTCTAGAATACTTTTGATTTTTTTTAAATTCCTAGTTTTAATCAGTTCAAGTGAAATAGCAAAAAGGAGGGCGGGGCGATCCCATTCTCCTCGCTCTCCCCCGAGTCGCCGCCACTGGAGATTCGAACTCTGATTAGATAATTCTTCTCTGCTATCTCTTAATTTCAGTAGAGAAGGGTCATCTGATTAGACTTTAGGTATGAATCGTATTTGATTCATGCAGCGATTAACGTGTTAATATTAAGATATGCAAAAATAGATTCACATTGCTGGCTGCATTTTTGAGCAATGACGTTAGACAGATACCTGCGAATAGACAGCCCCCCCCCAGAAAACCTATTCATTTACGGATTTGTTCCGAATGTTTTATAGGTAGTACTTTTTGGCGATAAAATCATAAGCTAAATCTCATCCATTTATCCATCTTGATCGTTCCCTTTTTGATTTGTCGTTTTCACATACACAGGCGGACAGACAGATTTTTTTTATTGATAGATTTCGCCCATAATTTGATGCAGATCTATAATTCTGGTGTGAAGACCACAAACAAAATTTCATATGTCTAGTTCGGTTCGTTTTTGAATTAACGTGTTTACTGACAGATATAGCTGTAAAAAATATTTTTTTGAGTTCTAAAATATCGCACAAAGTTGAAAGGTAAATAAACAGCAAACTTAATCTAGACTGTGTTAAAATCTGTATAGTAACTCGAAATATTTCTTTGTAAAGATTTATAGATTTTCTGCAAAACAGAGAAGAAATATAAATAAAGTAAACTTAAATAAAAGAATTAAACGAAATGCATATACTGTTTAATATAAATAAATTGCCGAGTATATTAATCCTCCAACTGCAAAATTTTTAAATCTCAATTTAAATGTAACGTATGGGGGTGGGGGGGGGGACAGGGGTGAGTGAGTCAAAGAGAGAGGTCCAAATTCTTCGGAAACAAAGCTAGTGATTTATATGCAATGCTATAACAGTAAATGTAATTCAATATTATAGCAATACATGGAAATCAACGCTCTAATAATAAAAGTAGATGAACGCTCTAATAATAAAAGTAGATGAGCGCTCTAATAATAAAAGTAGATGAACGCTCTAATAATAAAAGATAGACGCTCTAATAATAAAAGCAGATGAACGCTCTAATAACCAATGCGGGATGTCTCCCTAAACTTTCTCGTATACTCCTAACTACATGTTAGAAGAAAACTAGAATAAAAAGACGATCAAATAAACTTCCATCATACCAAGTAAAAGCCAAGTTAGAACCACCGTGAGTTTGGGATCAAAACAAATCAAATCATCTGCTCATTCTTTTTGCGTCAACGTACTGGCGAGACTCCTAGAATAGTTTGCTTCGCTCAAATCCTCCAGAATTTGTTTTTTGTGCAAACCTAGCCAGATTCAGACGTCCTTCCCACTTGCAGGCATTACCACTGATTAGTGAGCTTTCCAGGGAGTTCGTTCAAAACTGAACAAACATGCGATTATACAGACCGACAGACACTCAACCCTTTGACGGTTTGGCCCAAATTTATACGGACCCTACATTCATTTGGAAGATAAAACTGTGCAAAATTTTATCCTCTATTATTCAATGACGTTATAGCATTCCTTTGGCCAACATCCACGAAGATAGACTTCGTAGACAGGATTTTGTCCAAAATTTGAAATTAGAAATACAAATTATATTTTAAGACCACATACCAAATTTCAGTCCCCGTAAAGCTCAATAATTTTGCGAGTTATATTATCCGAACACACACACAGACAGACATAATTCCAAAAATTATGTTTTTCGAGATCAGGAGTCTAAACATGTAGTTAAATCCAAAATCTCGAGTTCAGTGAATGACTTGATCCAATACTTTCTCTTTAGCGCACTTCAGTAGCAAGAGAAGTAATAAAAGAGATAGACACTCTAATAATAAAAGTAGATCAACGCTCTAATAATAAAATAGATGAACTACTCTAATAATAAAAAGAGATAACTCTCTAATAATAAAAGCAGATGAACTCTAATAATAAAAGCAGATGAACGCTCTAATAATAAAAGCAGATGAACGCTCTAATAATAAAAGCAGATGAACGCTCTAATAATAAAAGCAGATGAACGCTATAATAACATAAATAACAAATGAGAGAACGCTAAAATGGAAATGGAATTCAGTCTAAAATAGAAATGGAATTCAGTGCTAAAATAGCAATGGAATTCATTGCTAAATACAATAAAATTAAGTCAAAAACAAATGGAATTCAGTTCAAAATAGCAAATGGAATTCAGTGCTAAAATAGCAAATGAAATTCAGTGCTAAAATAGTAAATGAAATTCAATGTTTAAATACTAAATTGAATTCAACTGCAAATAGAAATGGAATTAAAAGTAAATATCAATTCACATACTATCGGAATCCAGTAATGAGATGGTTTCAAAATAGGCTATCTTCCGACCCGCGTAAATCGTGCGATGCAGCCGGAGGATTAAGGAATTTCAAAATGTGCCGCGTACTTTAGTTGACTTACGATCAGGTGCAATATTTGAAGCCATCACAATAATTCACGGGCAGCGTGTCTGCGAGATCGATTACACCCGACGGAAGGTTAAAGATTAAAATTAAGTTACGTTAAAAACATGTTCTAAATGAATAGTTATTAATGAATTTAGTATTAAAATAGTTAAACATTAAAACTAAGATTATTTCGGCGAAAAAAAAATTAATGCGGCGATAAAATTTTCTTCATCAACTTAATCATTTTTTTAAAGCCATACAGTGTAAATCATGCTTCATCTCCATTTACTGTGGAACATGGCTAATTCGAAGTTGACGCGACAGCAATAAGATAATTCGACTTATCCAGGATTCGGATTGAAAACAGGTTAAATAATAGATGCAGGCAGAGAGCTAATTTTAAACTAAAAATGTCAGAACAGATTTATTTTTAATATACAACAGTTAAAAAAATATATAAATAAACAGTAATTAATTTTTATAAATTATAATTAAACAATAATTTTAAAGATGATTTCAATATGCAAATAGTTTTTGGTATCACTCTTTCAACATTATGCATTAAAACTTCAAAATAAACAATACATTCAAAACTAACGTGCTGAAAGTTTTTTATAGAAAAGAGACATTTTTAATGCTCTTTTGATTGAACAAATTGTACAGCAATAAAACCCTCCAGTAACCTATTTAAGAGTGCGATAAGTACGGACCTGTTAAACTAAAAATCAATTTTTTTTCTTTAACAATTTTTAATTTTGACTTCGCATTAACCAAAATAAAACAAAAATTGAATCATAGACGATATTTTAACATTATGTTAAGAGAATCTCAAGAGACCTGAGAAATAATTCTCTTATTACAACTTCTAAGGTTAGAAAGAGCCGATTAACCAAATTAGAGAATGTAGCTTAGATCTCTTTAGGACAATTAACAACATTAGAAAGTCAAAATAAAATTTAACTTACCTGAGGATTTGAATGTGTGTGTGGAGTATAACAATTCTGATTATCCACAATATTCGATTGAAAAATCATCTTAGATTCTGACGGGATGGAACGTATATGATTCAACGTCTCTTATTAAACCTCACGGCTAAACGGAAGAAGACCCTTTTCGTGTCAAACGTGATACTCTCTTCTTTCAAAACACCAGAACGTGTTCCGAGTTAACAAGGAAAACTATGAAGCCAATTTGGCGACTTTTTCGTTTAGCGCCAAATGGTGCTGCTCGGAATTTGACAACGGCAGGAATGGTTCTGCAGACATAAAAGAACGGAATTCCGGCTCTCTTAGTCAGCGAAAAGATTTCGTACTTTCAAAGCGAAAAGGAACTGATTCATAAAGATTTATGTGATTTGCAGAAAATCTGAATTTAGAGTATCAGATTAAGAAAAAATTTATGTGCCATTGAAATGGTCCTGTGTGGGATAAATCTAGAAACCAGCCATTTTGAGCAGTTTTAATTTTATTGGAGCGAAACTTAAAGTTGAATATTTATGTTGATTTAATGTCCATTCTACAATTTTATTACGTTAATAAATCTAAATTTAAGTTCGATTTATTGTACAGTTTCTCTGCAGTTCTGTTTCAAAACCCAGACTAGCATTTTGGACGATTTCACTGGGGAAAGGGATGGGGCAGTGAGTAAGATGAGCGCTTTCGGAAGTTCTCTCTAGTTCGTGACCTTCGTCGATTGTGCAGGGGTGGCGTATGGGGGGGGGACAGGGAGCCAACTCCGTCGGCGAAAATTTATATCCCATTGAGGAAGAATTTTCTACGGGGTATTCAACTATGTTGAATAAATCTAGGCGAAAATTTGGAGACTAGTCATTACACTCATTGTCTGTCTTCCCCCTGTCGGCAATCGTCCCCTCACGCCCCCTCCAATCAGGCAAGAGCTTCTAGGCCATTCCTGCCAATTAAGTGTATTTTTTTTATAGTTAGTATGACTTCATCAATAAGAAAATAAATGCTTCTGTATATTCTAAGAATAATGTAAAATCGTCCCCTCTATTTTTTTTACTTCACCCCTTATATTTGGAAAATCATTACTGCCTGGATGCATGCGCAAAAAGAGCGGGAGGGTTTTCCGATTTAGGGAACGATCATAATTTTACCACAATATAGCTACGTTTGTGTTTGCTTTGATGTACACTGTATGAGAATGACATGCATTCTTCAACATACTTATCTTTGGCAGATGTACAAAATTTCATACCAATCTACAATTTTGATTCAAGATCCACATGCAATTTATTCATTCACAGCTCAATGCAATTTTAGGTTGTACCTTCACACACGAATACGTCGTTGGATTTTGTCAGGGTGATGCAGACCTGCAGTGCTAGCCATTGAAACCATATGAAAATGCCTCTGTTTATATTATTTTGAGTTGTACACGAGCGGAGACAGACAGATTTTCCTGTTATTTGATTTTCGTCCTTAGTTTGACATAAATCTGCTGTTTGGGCGTAAAGGCATTTGGAATTCCATCCTCCTAGTTTTCTGTGACTTTTAGGGGTATCGTGTTCACAGAAGGTGCAATAATTCCAAAATAATACTTTTTTTTGCGTCAAGAAAGTTCTAGAAAACTAGAAATTCATTAAAATTTTGAAATTGGTACGACAATTATTTTCCCATGCGAGAGAATTAAGAACGATGCTGTAGAAAAATTATAAATCATCAAAGTTGCTTTATCACATTTGAAAAGCGGATAAGATTTCTAATTCATATTTATTTTTATTTAATACACCATCATTGAAATAGCGTGGATAGATCTTTAAATCTAAGTTGCTCTCTAGTTTTTATTGTTTATACTGTGGCGAAGGAGACCTGTTACAGGTTTGTGATTATTTAAAGATCAGGTATATGCTTACCACAATAAAATGATAGTTTATTATTTTTTGGAAAATTAAGAAAGATCATCCAAGTTGATTGTTTAGTAATAGGAAGTTCTATCACCCTCGTTACATAAACAATTTTGCAACACCCTGTGAAACACACTTACAAATAGCATGGTAATAAAGTGTATATTATAAAATTGTAAGAGAAAGATTTGTATTTTAGCTATTTGCTAATGGATGACATTGGCTTTGGGTAATATTTGCAACAAGTTACATCAGCTAACAGGTTTAAATGTTGCCAGACTTTAGTACTGTCCGGACGGTGCAGAGTCACTTTTTTAGCTGAAATTATCTGTGTCAAGAAACGTAAGCTGGTAGAGATCAGTTCCGTTGTCTCTGGGGGGCGAACTCTTTTATAAATCTGCTTTAAAACCAGCAGAGGGTTGAAAGAAAGGATTTTTTGTAGGCCAGGCTTTTATCAATCCGGCGATGTTCAGGTGTTTATAGTTAGGTTCACGTGTTCAAGGTGTTTTATATTGGTTTATTCATCAAAACTTACAGGAATTTGAAATGCACTTATGAAAATAAAAGAACTGAGCTATAAACAATGCAGATGTTTTTTGCATCACATTTATATTCAGAAATTTAAAGGAAATATATCACAAAACGATTCATGTGAGTAAATCTATTCTTCATTATGGCCACTGTATCCTTTCTCTTTGAAATATAAAACGACTTGTTCAACAATTAAGCGAAGCACATTTCTCAGTATGTTGAGAATACACTACAGAAAGCGGCAGCAAACCATGCTCAGTGTATTTGCTCACAGGTGTGAATCCTAAACTGCATTCCTACAACAGTGACGAATTCGCCAAGTGACGACTTCCTTGAGTTGAGAATACACTCATAATTATTTATCTAAACCGTCCATTCAGTATATTTGTACCTTGTCAACTACTCACGAAAAATAAAACGGCTTGATTCAACAATTAAATGAGCACATTCTCAGAATTGTGGTAGAATACACTGAAATGACAGCAAACCATGCTCAGTGTAATTGCTCACGGTGTGAATCAAAACTGCATTTACAATGATGAAAGAGCGAATTCCTTGAAATGACGACTCGCTTGGAGTTGAGAATACTACATAAATTATTTATCTAAACAAATCCGTTCCAGTATGTATTTAACACTGTTATCCAACTACTCTTTGAAAAAAATAAACGACTTGTTCAACAAAATTAAATGAAATACATTTCTCAAGAAATTGTGTTGAGAATACACTACAGAAATGACAGCAAACCATGCTCAGTGTAATTTGCTCACCCATTGTGATCTAAAGAGCTGCATACAACCATTGAGAGTGAATTCCTTGAAGCTGATGACTTCAACCAGGTTGAGGAATATATACATGAAATTATTTATCTAGACAAATCCGTTCAGTATGTGGCCACTATTATCAACTACACATGAAACCTAAAATAGCACGCCATTCAACAGTTCTAGATTATGTATTCGCTGTGACTTTAGGGTTGTAAAGCTAAGTCATCTCAGTAGGATATCTCAGGCCAAAAAAATACAGGATTGATATCTAGAGATTCTGCAGGCCCAGCTACAGTTTAATTATTTGAACTTTTAGCTATCAGGTTAGAAACAGCTTTTAAAGGAACATGAAATCGATCTTTTTTGTATTTAATTATATCTGAGAATTTTAAGACACTTGCTAACTCCATGGTTGTTTAAGAAACTCACATATAACTTCTGAGCTAACTGCTTTTGAACTGGAACGGCAAAACAGGAAAAGGAGCCGTTTTGCGCTGCTCGGAGGGCTTCAGACACATCTAAAGGAGTGACCGATTGCGCGTTCAGAAAATGTACACTGAACAAGCAATGATAATATGTGGAGGAACCCCGTTCATTCCATGAAATAGTTCCGTCAACATTGATGTACTTGGGAACTGGCACTGTCAGTTGTGGGTAGTAGTGTCGGTGGGCCTTCAGGTGTGTTCACTGCAAGAACATGTAGTTGGTCCTAAATGATGTGATGATCACATTATACCTAACTTTCTGAGAACATAATAGGGTGCAGCATCCGAACGACTGTTTTCAGCTGTTCTCTATTTCACTACAGCCATAGAGTTCAAAATGCTTCTCGTCGGTCCACAAGAATGTTTCAATTCCAATCCATGGTATATTGCGAATCTATGTAAACCATTTCCTGCCATGTTAGTCTTATGGATTTGAAACATTGAATTTACAGAGATTCTTGTTGGATGTCAAGCCAGCCAAGCTTAATCGACCTTGGCGACAAAATGGAAGCTTTAGAAGGAAATGTAAGAATAATGGCGCTATCAGTTTCTGAGATGTAGGGATTATACAGAGAACTCCGTATGACATTTACGCCCTGTCCGGAAATACCATTCATCGTACCTCACCCGGACGATGTTTATAATATCGACCTTACAGTAGAAGAATTACAGTAAAATTTTAGACCTTCCTGGGACATGGAGAGGGAATGACGCTGTCAGTAGTGGATGGTAGTAGCCTTAGTCCAGTAGCCTTCCGTGTTAATTTTTTGAAACAGATATAAACTGAGCACAAAATGATGCCAATAAATCCACATCATGCCGCAAATTTCCCTGATAGTGTGGAGAGCCTTTTTTTGGGATCTTCTACCCACGGACAGCAGCCTTCTAGAACAGCTTGAAGAGCAGAGCATTTTAAATACTTCTCAGCAGATAAAAATACATCCCCAGTAGTTTAGAGGTTTTATACTCTACTAAAAGCTAAAGGAGGTCACCATCTTTTTTGAGCCATGTGGATAAAACTACACTGATAATGCGCTTTCATGCAATTTTGTATGACACATCTCGTCCTGCAAACTCTAAAAAGTTTCTTTGCAGCCAAGTGCATTTCTTGTTCCATTTACATTTAAAATGCTATTTCTTGACGACGGGCTGTTTGGACGAATGCTTCTGTTGCATGTAGGCGACAACCTTCATCTGGCTTTCTCACAAACATGTCGACAAATTACGCTTTGAGACTCACAAATATCTTCCACTTGCGTTTATGATGCACCCTTTCAAGTTAGACAATCGTTCATAAAGAGTACTATCTGGTAAAATCATGGCATTGAAACATTTTATGAAAATCTTTCTGTAAAGTATTCCAAACGACTTAAGAGCTGAAACACCAATGGTTGCGATTGGGTGGAAAAAAAAAAAAAAAATTAGAGGGTAAAAAGATTTATAGGAATCTAAAGACCCAGAGTAGACAGGAGTAGACAAACAAAATTTTAAAATTTAAGCTAGAAATTAGCTATCTCTTGCTACCTTAATTCTAAGTTTGAGCGAATAAAATGATATAAAATTTAATTTTTCCTTAAAAATAGGAGACTGTTCCCTCCACTGCTGAACAACACAAACAACCCAATCTGGATTCTCACCAACAGCATTCTCACAAGTCTACCATTGCTGAATTTTTTAAAAATTACTTGTTTTTTATATTTATTTGCGATTTGTTTTTTGAATGGAGAATCTTCTTCCAATTTCTTTGAACCTCTATAGTATTTAGAAGCTGTTCATTTAGATTTACAAGTTAGATGAGACAAATCTTGCAAAAGATGATCCTTTCATTTTGATGTAAATTCGGTTTTTTCGGCTTTATTTTTATTGAAGCTCAATTGTGTCGAACAACTTTTAGCAATGTTTGTTATTTTAATTCCGCTCTCAGAAAAAATATTGATGATAGTAAGGTAAACCTTGAGATGAAGAAATATCTCATATCCAGTCCAAAGGAATGCTACTACTCAGCTCGACAGACCAAAATATTTGAGTCATGTTAAATAATGAACAGCAGTTCTAACAGAGGTTTATGAATTAGAAGCCAACATACATTCAATTTTTGTAGCCAAGATTTTAGTGCTGGCTTGACTTCCAGGTGAAGATATTCCGAACTACGATCGATTATATCAGATTCTTGCAGATAATTACTGACAGTCACAACAGTCAAGTGCCAGAGGTTGAGATTACATTAAACTAAAATGATGTTTCAGTGCAGACATAAACACTATTGATGCCAGCTGCTTTAACATTAGAAATTTTGTAAATATAATGTCATGGGAATTGTTCGAAACTCTTTTTTGAACGGTAAGCAGCTGGACAATCAAATTTGTTGCTTGAGACAGTTTGTACTGCTGAAACTTAAAAGTTTGTCCTTTTGCCACCAGCAAGAACCAACATCTTCAGAAGGTGGCTTTCTTCCTCTTCAGAACAGAATACCCATCGACCCACACTTTCCTCATGATTATTTTGTAATCTCACCGTCAGTAAAGTTTTAGAGTCTGTACTCAGCTTTTATAGGCACCAATATCTTCTCCAACCTGTACTGAAAATACAGTATCTTCCTCTTTCAGAAAGAACACCCATGGAACCGGTTTCCTCTATTGATCATGTTAGTAATCCATTTAGAGTCACTGGACCCTGGCCTGCAGACTTTCTCCAATCTGATCTCCTCAAAGATTCTGAAGAAGATTCCCATTTTTACTTCTCGTGGCAGAAGTAACAAAGAGAAATATTGTAAATCGTCAAAAATTCGAACTCAGGGTGCAGCGGATCTCACGTTTTAGACCTCCCTGAGTCAAAAAAAAAACTGAATTTACAGAATTATATCTGTCTGTCATCTGTCTGTATGTACGTCTGTCTGTGAACACGATAACTCATGAAAACTAATAGAGCTACAGGGATGAAATTTGATATGTGGTCTTTAAACATAATTTGTAGGTTCTACTCATTTTTGGACAAAATCAATCACTTAGGAAGTCTGTCTATTTGTATGTCGCAGTCATGCGACGCTATAACTCAAAAACTTGAATAGCTAAATGGATAAGAATTTGGTACACAGTTTTATCGTTGTAATATATGAGTCCGTATAAAAAGTTTGGAATAAATCCAAACCACTAAAAGGCGTTCAAATTTATACCAATTTCGCACTTGTCCGATTCTCATGCGTAATAAGTAGCAATCTGTTATTGTTGTAAAATTTCTTTACAACACTAAATAATATTTTCCAAACATCAATTATTGTAGAATTTTTTTTATTGTTGTAGAAATCAAACCGATCTCATTATTTCGCAAATCTTTCATTCACGCGCTTTTTTGCAATTGTACGGTTTGGTAGTATAAATTGTTTTTCTTGGGAATTCAATTCCAAGCAGAATTTTCGCTTTAGTATTCATTGCATTGCCTATTTTTATCGGCGCCTGCTTCAAAGTAATATTTTTTTTTGAGCGTAGCAATGATATTTGATTTCAAGAATTTGTTTTGTTTTTTTTGTTTTGCTTTTCTCGTATACAAGTGCTAAGGAGAAAACCATCTCCACTTCTGAATCTCCATAGAAAGTATACGGAATGGATTTAAGGGGAGACCACTCCCGCTAGTTATAATGCAATTTCACTAACAACCAACGATCTTTCAATTAACGTTATTTTCCTTGGAAATAAAGAAAACATGATGATGAAAATTATAATTGTGACCTTTTAAATATCATTTGTCCCATCACGTAGAAAGCCCAGCTGTAGTATTAAAGCATTATGGATATCAGACGAGTCTACATTTTTGTGAGATTAGGAATGATAGTAGTTTGCCGTATTTTTTTTACAAGCCCGGATTCTTCTCCGCACTCTATAGATTCGTACTTTTCTCCCTCCCAGCAAATAGACATCTATATGATGCTCGAGGATCCTCGCCATTTCTACTAAAGCACTCTACCACTTATTACTTTCTCCTTTATATTGAGTAATACAGTAGAGAAAACACTGTAAAAGTAGCAGAGATTTTGAGTGCTTCTCCACGGTTTTACAGACACCACAGGTCAAAAGCATTTTTGGAAAAAGTATACCTGTTTGTCGATCTCTGAACGATAACTCAAAACAGAACAAGTTAGACGAACGGAATTTGGTGCATAGATTTTTCACCAAGTACAATTCTAATCTCAAATTGTGGGCGGAAATCCATCGATGGAAAATCCTGTCTATTCGTCCGTATTTTTGCAGCGAACACGAAACTCAAAAGGCTTAGACAGACAAATTTGGTATATACGGCGTTTTCACCCCTAAACTTGCAGATTTTTTTTTTACATCAAATTTTGGATTAGATCCATCATGGCAAAGTCTGTCTATTCATCCAAATCAACCCATGGGAACACAATAATAACTCAAAACGCAAATAGCTAGATGGACTCAAGTGTATATAGATTTATAATTAGGGAATTGCTGACCTGTATCCAAATTTTAATTGATTCCAGCAAGGATTTTGTGATGGAATTGCTGATCTGTAAAATTTTGAGCCCGATTCAGCAAAGTTTGTTATTAGAATTGCTTTCATCAATATCCGTTTTGAGACCTATTTCAGCGAAAGGATTTGTAATTAAATTGCTGATCTGTATAAAAAATTTTTTGGGCCCTATTGTGAGTTGTAATTAGAATTGTGATCCTGTATCAGAATTTAGGCCCGGTTAATGAAAGGTTGTAATTAAGATTGCTCCATCTGTATCAAATTTTGAGATAGATTCAGCAGGTTGACTCGCTGTTCGCATGCTCTTTTTTTGCGAGTACGTAGAAAGCGATCACTCGAAAGGCAACGATTCAGCAGAAATGAAATTTGGCGTATTGGTCTTTGCCACCGACATTTATGAAGTAATATGTCAGACTTTGGACCCAATCGATTGGTGTACCTGCCAATTTTCATCACACTTTCTTGCTGCGTTGTAATCACTATAAAGCTGTGGACATTAGAGAGACCGCTCCGACCGAGTCAATTCAAATTCGATAAGGAATCAGTAGAACAGGCAAAGTTTGGATTTTCATCTTCGTTCATTAAACTGTTCATCTGTACTCATTCCGACACTTTAACACTGGTTTCCCCCCCACCCATTCACGTCAGAAAATCAGACGTCATTCATTTTACCTGGCAGCTCCAAAGGATTGCGCTGGCAGTAGGAAGGCGATGTCTCTACCCGGCTCTTCGATTCCCCGCTCAGCGGATTTCCGATTTGCTACCTCTTATTGGCAGATCCAGGGCTATCGGGCTGCAGCCCCCCCGAGCTAAACAAGAATTCTTGATTTTATTTAAAATCATTACAGCTGTTTGTTCTTAATTTCCCTTTTTCTAAAAAATAATGAAAACGTGACAACATTGCTTTCCGGCTTGACAGTAACGAACATTTTCCTACTTTTCGAGTCATTCTACTTGTACGTGTAGCGTTGACGCGGTCGAAAACATTTTTTGTCTAGACATCTCATTGTATTTTTTATAAAATTATCGAAATATTTGTAGAGTTCTTTATGATTCGTATTGTCAGGTGAGTAAAGTTAAAGTGTTTTGGTTTACATAAGCCACGAGGTTTGACATTCGTCACGACGATACAAAATTTTTGTGACCTCAGGCCCGCCCCTGACCCGAATTCTGGATTCGTCACTGTACCCTCGTCGTGGGTCTCAATCTAGTCACAGCCACTGATGTGCCGCGTAGCCTCGTTAAGGGTCTCAACTTAGAATAGGAGCCAGAAGTGCTGGAATTTGATTTCGTTGGAAATCCAGCTTTTCCGAGCCGCCATGCTATTTTCCACAGGTTTTCGACCTTGAAGATTATTTTTACTTTCTCGTATACGAAGTAAATATTATATAATCGTCAACAAATTCGAACTCGAGATTTTGACGAATCTCCACGTTTTAGACCTCCCCGAGTCCGAAAAACACAATTTTGGAATTATGTCTGTCTGTGAACACGAAAACTCGAAAACTATTAGAGCTACAGGGATGAAATTTGGTATGTGGTCTTTAAACATAATTTGTAGGTTTCTATCAAATTTTGGACAAAATCCGTCAACGGGAAGTCTGTCTGTCTGCATGTCCGCGGTCATGCGAACACTATAACTCAAAAACTTGAATAGCTAGATGGATAAAATTTGGTACACAGTTTTATCGTCATGAATGTAGGTCCGTATAAAATTTTGGGCCTAATCCGTCAAAGGGCTGACTGTCTGTATAATTTACCATTGCAACCAATCCGCTATCTCCACGCACATGCGTACGGAAGCAATCGTCTGTGCTCGCGAAAGGAGCGAATTACGTCAGTTTGTCCTTGAGACGGCAAGAGTGAAACCTAGCAGTGTGCGATAGATGCGTTTTAATCGGTTCGCATCTCTTTGAATTCTTTACCTAGATATTTTTCAATCTCTGTAATGAAAAACCTTCTGATAGTCATTGGATTCTGGGTAACAGAAGGTTCGAATTTTTTTAGCCGCGGAGGAAGGGGCAACGGCACCTTTTGGGGGAAGTATACGAGAAAGTTTAGGGGAGAACACTCCCGCCGGTTTCCTTCCCGTGTTCCAAAATTTCCATTTTGGAAGAGATATGAATGGCCTGCTCTAACCATTTAGAGGGTTGGGTCATAAAACTGAAATGCGACGTGGGGAGAGGAAGCGAGACTCTCTCACTACAAAATGTAGACTCGTGAGAGAGGGGGTTTCGAAAGTGGGAGGAGGAGTAAGCGCAGTAGCCCTAGGGGATAGGAGTGACCGCTCGCATGGAGACTTCTTGAATGACTCACCTAAATGGGTGGGCTGAAAACTGGAACGAGAAAATAAACACTTACGAGTTCTGTTTCACGACAGTATAAAAAGCCATTAACCCATCAACCGGCTGGAACGTAGAAAGTCGCTCTCTGATGACTATTCTAAAACCGGCTCCGTCGCAGAAAGTCGTTCTCCGATTATTTCTCTTACACCGGCTCCGGTGTAGAAAGTTGCTCTCTGTTTATTACCCGAAAACCGGCTTCGAAACATTTGCGTTCACCATTTAGCTACAGAGAGGCCGTTTTCAAAGCATTCAGCTGAAATATTTTTGCCGTTCAAAGGGTTAAAAATGCAGTTGTTACAAAAATGTCTTTTATCTAATTTTCAGATATCCTGTTTCACTTTCTCTTTCTTTTTTTGTAACAATTTTTCGGTTAGTTGTTGGCCGCTCTAGAAAAGCGGCCGTTTCCGCTTATACCGCTCTATAAAGCGGAACTTTATCTTAATCAAATCTTACAAAGCTGCCTAAATGTTACCGAAATATCAGTGTCTACTTATTCATATTCCTAGAGCCAGTGGCGAATCCAGGGGAGGGGTTATCGGGCTGCAGCCCCCCCCCCCAGATTTAATCCAAAATTCTATTTAATTTAAAATCACTACAACTGTTTGATCTTAATTTTCATTTTAAAAGAATAGTAATAAAATCGTGACAACATTGCTTTCTGACTTGACAGGCTCGAAAATTTTCCTACTTTTCTAGTCATTCCACTTGCACTTGTAGCGCTGGCGCGGTCGAAAACATTTTTTGGCCAGCTATTTCATTGTATTTTTTATTAAATTATCGAAAGTATTGTAGTGTTCTTTATTATTCTTATTGTCAGGAGAGGAAAGCCTGTAAAGTTAAAGTGTTTTGGTTTATATAAGCCATGAGGTTTGACATTCATCACTACGATACAACATTTTTATGACCTCAGCCCCCCCCCTCAGGCCAGATCCTGGATTCGCCACTGCCTAGAGCTAAATCGAGGTCTCTTACCAGATGTTTCTAAGGAGCTGAAATATAAAACGGAAAATGTTTTTTTATTAGTCCAAATTTTTTGAATTCAGTGTTATATGTTGAATTCCGTTCACTGACGCTTAAGAAAATACTATCTATTATGTCTAATATCTAAAATTATATTTATGCCAGTGTATGGACACTTTTTTATTGGTGCTTATAAATTGCTATACTAGATACCCTATAAACCAAGGTTGTGAAACTCGCAGCCAGTGAGCCGCGTGCGGCCCACAAAGCTTTGCGGCTCAGCAAAACAACATTATATATCAAAAAAAAATTTTTTTAATTCATGGCTTACTTTTTAAGCCTTTGATTTGACGGGAAAAAGACAAAATCGTGGAAAAAAAAAAATTTGAAGATTTTAAATCCATGGAAGAAAAGTTTTTTTTTTGTTTTCTCTATAAATATACTATCAGTACCTAACCATACGCAAATGGAGGTAATCGAGATCCAACGCTGTTCACATTTGAAGGTAAAATTCAATGAAGTTGGGATTCCTGGATTTTTCAAATATTTGCCAGAAAGGTTTCGAAATACTCGAAAATTGGCATATGAAAGTATTTTTATGTTTGAAAGTACTTATCGATGCGAGCAATTATTTTCGCTTATGAAAGGAAATAAATCACCGGTCAAATCCAGAATGCCGATATTCACATCGGATGAGTTTAGAAGCTAATCACTTCGGACAAGATATCCCTCGAAGTAAGATAGTGAGAGAAAAAAGATTTCAAGTTTCAGGAAGAAAACATAAACATCAAAGTGTCCTTGTTCTTTTTTTATTGTGGCAACAGCATAGTCCTGCATACGCAGCCAACCTTCCTGCCCATGCGTAGAAGAATTGAATTATAAAGGCTAATACATTATCTGTCGTCGTCCCTTCTGGAACTTCTCTCTTCTAGCACTTCCCTTCTAGCACTGTTATGTTTTTGTTGTCAATATGTTAATTTAAATATAATTTACTTTACCTTTTAATTTCATCTTGTTACGTTATTAAAGTTGTTATAGTTACTATGAGTTAACTTCTTTAGCGTTTATAATATATCCTCACTCCTGCACGAGCCAGTTAGAACATGCAGTCCTGTTTGCGGTGTTCATATTTTACAAGTTACCTTGAATAAATGGATGCAGTAGATAGTGATGTTAACTATGTTAGTTTATTACCACCGCATCAAATTCCAAGGAGAAAACCTTTAAGCGTAACCTCCTAAATTATAATGTGTTTTTGAAATAAACATACGTTTCTATAGAAATTGAAATTAGCGGGGGTTTTTTAATGCCAAAGAAATTTTGACCTTGTTTCAGTTTGACACCCTTCGTGTAAACAATGGAGAGCATTTTCAAACATGTATACGAAGATAGGTTTATTTATCTTACGCATAATGAATGGGAATATTAAAGCAAGACGATATTAGAAACTATAGCAAAAGAATATAGCTGTAGAAAGGAATATATAAGAAAATAGCCCGGATAACATAAATTATAAAGATTTTATCAATGATGAGCTGAATGTTAGTAGCGCTGGTATGGGACCAGAAATGTGACCTTCCCTTATATGCGCTTTTGCTTGCACAATAAATGGTAAATATGTATAATCCACGTTTTTAATCAGTAACATATTTTTGTTATTGCTGTAATAAAAAAAATATTGTTCCCAATAATTGCTATTTCAATCATACATTAAATTTTCAACAAACCTCAAAACTAAACCAAACCAAACTAAAAAAAATCATATTACAGAACTACTGGAAAATCATTTTCAGTCTTGAATTGAAAGAATTTTTTTCCCCTAATGGAGAAATTTAATAAAATATTACATAAATATTTAAACATTTTGCTTACGATGTTTATAGTAAAGTTAAAGTTAAAACAACAGATGGCAGCACGAATCAAAGAGAGATTTATTAGCCTATTCCCGAAGAGCGCTTAAAGAAATATGATTTTCTTAATTGGTAAATATTTTGCGAAATTTTACGCCCCTGTATGGAATTCAGAACATCTTTTTTCTTTTAATTCATTCGAGTGTGATACATTCATCTGTTCGAAAAAAAGTAAATTTTATGAAAATCAATGAAATGTAGTTAAGATAAAAAGGTACAAATTCCGTGAAAAATTTTTCACAATTTTTCTGGAAAACAATTATTTTTAAAATTATCCAACCAGGGTCAGCAATTTGCATAAAATATTAAATTGAAATTATATTCTGTGAAACACATATATAAATATTTAATTATCAGGAAAAGTTAATTGACTTTTTCCTAAAGTTTTTTCTTTAGACTTTAAGGTTTTCCGTGGTGGAAAAAAAAGCCAAATGAAAAATTATTATTATTATTTTTTTATTACTTTAAGCGGTTTGAAGTCCCTTTTGGGTTTCTCTTATTAAATAAAAGATGTATTTTAGTAATAGGAATTTCCGCCTATCACTAACATAAAATGAAAGGTATTTAATGATTTATATTTATTTATATTTTTGGGGAAATGATAATTTTACATTACATTGACTTCATTTCAAAATATATGAAATTGATCATACAAGATGGCAGCACCAACTACTTTAGATCGTTAGTTCAGTTAACCGTAATGTGAAGAAACATTTATAACATTCACTCGTTAAACTTTCGCTCAGTGCGTACTCTTTCTTCATCGTGAATTGTCACTCATATAATTATTTATTTGTGTCCTGTGATTGGTTTGTTACTCTAGTAAATTTTCTGTGCTGAAAAATCGACAAGAATTGAAAAAATGGCATACATTGATTGATAGTCACGATAGGTGATAGATAACTCTTATGTGATAACCGTGGGGAGGGTGTTGTAACTTTCAATAAAAACATGAACATGCAGCTTAAAACACATCTTTGCACTTATTTGCAAGAGATTATGGTTTAACTATAGTTTAATTATGGTTATGGATTGCAGTGGCGGACTGGGTCTGAAAAGAGTGGATGCCTTGAGACAATGGGGGCCTTATCACATCTACGTTAATGTATTTTTTGATATCATTTATTACAAATATAATAACTTAAATTCAGTAAGTTAATATTATCTATTCCTAATCTAAAACTCTATTACATATATTGCTAAATACAGTATACACGTATTATTGAAAGTAATAAATAGCAAATATAAATGTAATTTTATGATTACATATTAAATAATTTTGGTGGTTATATAGCATACTGTAATTTTGGAACTATACTGTTATATTGAGAATATTTTAACCAAACTGAAAATAAAGTGCAAACTAGTTACCAATTTTAAAAAATTTTTAAAAGAATAATTCTAAGTGTCAAAGATTAACAACTCAAATGTACCGAAGTGTATTACATTTGGTCCACTTCATTAATGGTAACTCAGGAAACATTTGAGTTCACTAGATGACTGTGCAAATCTGTTAATAAGTACTCTATATCCAAATCATCTAGAAATTCCTTTTCATAGCAACGTAGAGGAATTCCAAGTTCTCCTCAGACAATGAATTTCTTAATATGGTCTTTAAGATCTTTAGTCGACACATATCCTGGGGGCCGAATTGTCTTATGTTAAGGGGGCCCACTTGCCATCGGGCAAGCTGGCAACCTGGCCAGTCCGCCACTGATGGATTATATGGTTTAACAATCAACCAGCGGAAGTATTCTCGGTCTTACACCATTTAGAGTGTATTGGGTACCTTACCAGTGGCGAATCCCAGGGGGGGGGGGGTATCGTGTTACAGCCCCCCCAAAGCGAAGCCAGAATTATTGATTTTATTTAAAATCATTAAAATTGTTTTTTCTTAATTTCCCTCTTTTTAAAAAAATAATAAAAACGTTTCAACATTGCTTTCTGGTTAAACAGGCTCGAAAATTTTCCTACTTTTCAAGTCATCCCACTTGTACTCGTAGCTTTGACGCGGTCGAAGGCATTTTTTAGCTAGTTATTTCATTGTAATTTTTATTAAATTATCGAAAGTATTGTATTGTTTTTTATGATTCTTATTGTCAGGTAAGTCAAGTCTGTAAAGTTAAAGAGTTTTGGTTGGAAGAGTTTTGGTCTTGAGGTTTGACATTCGTCACGACGATACAAAATTTTTATGGCCTCCGGGGGCGGCCGCCCGGCCCGAATCCTAGATTCGCCACTGGTTACTAATACAAGATATTTTCTGATTGTTCTGATATCTTCACAATAATATGCAACTTTCAGAATATCAAACAATGTCGTAAATATATTGTACAATTTCTTGCTCTGAAAGGGGTGGGTGTGTATTTTTTCCTAGCGGAAGTATTTCCTTCTCAGGAGTGTAGTGGAATAGGAACGAACCGAAACGCCACCGTCCCGGCAGCATATAACCGACCTTTACTTCAATTCGGGCCAGAGAAAATAACGGAGCCCGCTGATTGGTTAGCTCACTGACGTCACGCCTTCCCACCCAATTGCAAAACTTACAAGTCATACGCTCTCTAGAAGGCAAAATACTTATGAATTAAAATGTATAATTAAGAAATAAGGAAAATCATAAGAGCAGCAATATTTATTTCAATAATTCCAATATTTGATTTATTCTCGAAATGTATTAGAAATATACTTATACGTGTCTTATTTTTGTTTATTAGAATTTCTTAAAAAAGGTTTAAAATTATGTAAATCTCATAAATTAATATTGTTATATTTTATGCTAAATATTTTAAAAAGGATACAACATAATGAATAAAAAAAGTGCACTTTTGAGACTAAAAAATGTCTCTTAATATGCAAACTAAAGAAAGTAATTAAAATTTATAAGCTCATGTATTGCTTATTTCCTACAAGGCTTCCAGTTCGGCGAAATAAACATGACGTCATAAAGACGCTAAGGGAAGCAGCCAATCAGCGAGCGCTCGGTTATCTTCTTGGCCCGAATTGGTAAAGGTCGTTATATGCGTCCCGGCAATGCTCCCCCGAGAAATAAATACGAAAATTGTGATAACGTCCATAAAACAGTGCAATTTTTGTCACTCAAGTCAGAACGTTCCGTTACTGCTTTTAGAGGCGTCCTGACACTGCTTATTTTGCGAAAACCCTTGTTCCATTTAGACAGCTTCGCGAGTATTATATTCCGCTTATGCATTTTGTATTTCTCCCTTTGACAGATTGAATTGAATTATAAGACCTTTTGTCAAGATCATTTACCAAATTTCATTTATCTTGCTTGTTGATTTTTTCTTTATTATTATCTTTAGTTTTAGCTCTACATACGCGCGAATAGTCAGATCAACAGACGTTCAATCTACAAGACATAATTGGTTAAAAAAATTTGATACAGACTTCACACTCTGACAATAAAACATACGTGACGAATTTGATCTCTGTAGCTTGTTGATATTTTCGAGTTATTGTGTTCATATACAAATGACGGAAGACTGTCTTTCCTTTAACGAATTTCGTCCAACATTTTACAGAGATCTGCAATTTAACCTGAAGTTTTCATATCAAATTTCTTTTGTCAGCTAATGTGCTTGTTTCCGTCCAAATTCATGGAGAGAAATGATGGAATAGGTATCGTGAGATGTCCGTCGAATCAGAAAGTTCAAGCATAGCCCTTGTACACAGATCACAATATTTATTGTACGAACAAATACAGAACTAGATACATGTTTCAAGTTTCAAGACAAAGTAATGTGATAAAGTGCGCATTGCGCGCTTAATAATTCGGCAACCATTGATCGCCAAAATGCCAATTGAAGTTCAAAGGCGCTAACAGTGCTGATTCACAAGATCTCGAGGTCGAATTTTTTGACGGTTATGCTACTTTCTTATTGTATGTTGTAAATTAAAACGAACTTCATTATCTAGAGAATCTATTTGAAAATCATTTATTAGAATAACGAAATAATCATCATTCCTTTTCTTATTTTGTGATCGAAATTTTTTTTTTCTTGATGTGCGTGACTGTGGAAAATGCTTTATTACTTGCAATTATAACAAATCATTCCAACGATTCCTGATTCATAGATTGCTTGTGAAAAAAATTCTTATTTTATTGTTGAAAAGAGTTTTGACTTTGAGTAGTCAAGAAAAAAACAGTGAACCTGTTTGACAGCCAATCACAATGCTCATAATAGTTCGTGGCTGAAAGGAAATACGCATATTTTAGTGCACATAACCATGTAAGAAAATCACACCGTGAAAAATACGGTACTTATGTGTATTAACGCCACCGATGCCGGCAGATTTGGCGGTTTTGGCGCTGCCAAATTTGGCGGGTTTGTACTATACGTATTAACGCCAATTCCTGGGGTTTTAAGTGGTTCCAATTTGGCGGTTTTGTTCTTACGTATTAACGCCAATTTGGGTTTTTGGCGCCGCCAATTTAGCGGTTTTGTAAACAAGATTGTTTTTTATTGGCGCAGCATTACCGCCAATCTGTACCCTCGGTTGGCGTTAATACGTTAGTACTAAAAGCACAAAGTGCATCTGAGGTTCTTAGATCTCGAGAGAGTGTCCCAGAAAAGGTTCAAATAAATTGACATAATTATGATAAACAGAAACTGAGATACAAGTATCTCAACCATTTTGATAGTACTAATAATCAGACCCTGTTTAATGCTGGGGACATGTTCCAACAAGTATCTGCTAAACGAGGTTAGTACAACCCGTAAATAATGAGGATATGTGAAATAGAACAGAGAATACGGAAAATTTTTATTAGTTTTTTTGTTTTATTTTGTAACATTTATTGTTTATCGTTTATTTATTGCTAATATCGATTTTATTCATAAAACATTCATGAAAATAATATTAGTAAAAAATATCTGAATAAAGAAGTTATGTTTGTGATGAGGAAGGTTCTTGTTCTTTTTACATTTTTTGTTTTGTGAAGAAGTCATCTAACGTCGTTTTGCATTTCTTTTGTTTCGTGGGCAAAGTTATCGATAGCAAGACATCGCATCAATGGCACTTTCTTTGCCTTCAACTTATACCAAAATTTAAATAATTTTTCATAAACTGATCCGTAATATCCGCCATAGTGGATAAACGTTTTTTTTAGAAAATCTGTTGAAAGTTCCGATTGCGACATTAATGCGTTGAGATCGGCGTTGGAGAGACTTTCACCGGACGTAATTTGCAATAATTCGTCAATATCCTGCGCATTGATATTATCCAAGCTTGCAAAATGAGTCCGCATTGCGACAAACTAACCCAGCAATTCCGATACTGCGTGCAGTTTCAAGAATTTTTAATACCACCACGTAATACTAAAACAGCGTTAAGCGTAGTTTAACTGTAGTTCTGTAAACAGTTGACCTCGCGTCCGGAAAAAAATCTTTAAAGACTTTTTATTATCACAGTCTTTAAGGTTCTCTGATTTTATCAGCATTTGCAAAATTACATTTAAATTTCTGCTTTTATCAGTATTAACAAAATTGCAATCAAATATCTCGTTTTTTTTCCAAAATGACTCAATTGTTTTTATGGTGCTAAACTCGCCATCCACTCGCTAATCACTAGCCATTGAAACGGCCACTATCTCGAGGTGGAATAATTAAACGGCCGCGATCTTGAAACAGAAACAAAATAAAAATCCTACACATGCGTCGTTTTTGATGACTTCAAGAAACTTTTCATAGCAATACGTAACTGAACGAAGTACTC
>BGPR01011882.1:0-46901 GCA_013235015.1 Araneus ventricosus
GTTTACGTATTACTTATATATATACGTACTACCGGGAGAATTTTAATTGTAGAACTGATGAAAAATTAATTTTAGAAGTTTCAAGAGTATATATATATATATATACATATATATATATATAAAGATTTTAATAACTGTACTAGGACAAGTAGTGTCTTCATTGTATGGTTTATTGTGGGTTTGAGTGGCAAAACCCAGGAGGATTAAACCGCACCCTTCTCCTGGGGTTACAGCTTTTAGTGAGCAGGGCAGACACCTGAAGTGCACAGTACTACAGTCTACATGTTTATTTGAATTATATAATTTCAATGGAATTTTAAAAAGCAATGTATACTATTTTTTTTTACTGCTCTTTCGTTTTATGGGGTTAATCGTAAGGGGTGAGGCATCTTGTAAATTTATAGAATATAATGGGATCAACTGTTGTCAACTACTACTGAAGTACCATCAAAAATGGAAATTAAAATCCAAAATTCAGAAAGAATTTCTTTAAGCTTACACAAGGGGAAACGGTTTTTCATTTGTTCTCAACAACTCTCCACTCATAGAGAGCCAATCACCACAGGCCTCCCTACTAACTATGGACGAGATTGTTTTGTTTATTATATTAAATGCCGTAACTACGTAATTCCGGTGTAATGCTAGTCATCGGAATCTGCAAAGTGGAAACCCAAAAGGTTTTCATAAAAAAGTCAAGGTTTTAATATAAGTAAACAAAAACAAAAAGCTTGTTCAATACTGTTTTTTCATTGTTTTATTTTTTTTTAACACTTCAATTGAAGGAAGCATTTCCGTTTGGCTCAAAAGTATTAACCTTTTTTCTTGTATCAATGCAGGGTTTCCATATTGATTTTTTGAAGGCCAAATTTTGAGAATTTGCCATTTTCAAAGTATCTTTAAGAATTTTTTACTTCTCCTTAAATTCATTTGGCCCGTATTTTCATTCACATGATTTTAGAAATGCTTTTTTGTAACTAATTCTACTACTTTTACTCAAAATATTTATATCACCTTTTCATATGGTCCACAGTCAGCTGTCGAACGAGGTAATTTTCGCATCAGAACAAAAGTTTCTGCCCACTTAGTGACTGCCAGAAGGTGTTTCTAGTTCAGGGTTTTATAAGTTTCTGCGTAATATTTGAAGGAACATATAAAGAACCACTTTTTCTGTTATTATTCATTTTGTTCTTTGATTGAATTTTCCAAGAACATTGTTAACCATAAAAAATGCAAAATATCATTTTTTTTTTTATAGTGTTAGAAACATAATTTTTGTAAGTTCTTAAATTGTGTCTGTATTTGTGGTATTGAAGGAACAAGTACTTCAGAAACGCTTAACTTTAAATCTAAGAGATACAGAAAACTTTCGTGACACATGTAGAACGTACTGTGCTTGATTTGACATAGTTGAATAATATCGAAACTAAAAGCAGGTCATTCTTGGAAATTTTATCACTCATTGGAAACGATCTATTATGAGTTTGAAATAAATTTTTATATTAATAGAATACAATTTTTCTACTGATAATTATTTATTCGAGTACGGAATTACTTTTACGAGCAAATTGAAAATAATCTGTATATTTGTTTCACTCCATAACATATTATGCTTGATTATTCATTTAGTGTTACAAGAGCAGAACTTTCACCAAGCAAAAAAAGGTTTATGGAAATATTTCAATCGAATGTGATCTGTTTCATGATCTGCTTTTCTTATAGTAAACTTAGCGAAAAATAATAACCAATTTTTCAAATTTGACCTTATTTTTAAGACGCTTGTCACAAATGTCGCCACCAGAACCAACGAGCTGTCGCCGGGCGCAAATGTAGCCAAAATTATGGAATTCTACATTATTTGGCGATTTTCTCGCTTGAAGTTTTCGGTTAAAATAAAAACGCTCATTTAACCCACAGAAAGCACATGCTTAAAACTGAATCGTTGACAAATTTTTTAAAATTAAAAGTTAACAGCATCCTTTTTTTTGGAGGAAGGAGGTATTTCAACCCCAGAAATATAAGCCTGTAGCGTAACTGAATTTTTGAGTTGACACATCGACCGGTTGCGTACACGGAATAGAACGAGAGTTTGACTGCTGCCAATGCTCAATCATTCTTCATATGTTGTGTTTAGTTTTGTTTTTTACATAAATACTATGATTCAGGCTTCAACTTTAGGTTTAAAATTTGTTGCAAAACAGCATTTAAATTATAATAGACCAGTCATGATAATTTGGCTTTATTTTGTAATGAATAACTTTCAGTTCTATATTGTTTTTTCGGAAACGTATGATTCTCACAACAGAAAATCTGTAATTTCAAAAAATGGAATCAGATTAAAAAAAAAAAGAAATCTGGGCCAATATTTCTACTAGATTTCAGGTTAATGAATTATTTAAAAAACATCTTGCATTAATTAAAAACACATACGCATAAATACACCAACAAAAGATAAATGGTGAAATGAAATGATTAAATTTTGGACAAAAAATTATCATACAAAACTCCAAAGTATTCGTTATAAATCTAAAAAAAATAATTAAAAAGGCACGTAATTTGTTTACCAAAATGCTTTATATTCAGACCGAACATTTGCTAATTTAGTTGTTCGATTTCTCTTACGTTCTTTAGGCCGACTGCCGAGGGAAAAAGCAGTGGATGCAAGGAAGAATAAAAGAAGCAAGATTAAGTGCATATAAAACAATATTCTGAGTACTTCAGATCAATGAATATAAAAGGCGTAAATGAAAGAGGTACCAAAATCCATAAAACCATTTGGTACCCTAATTAATTAAATTCCATATTCCATTTGAAAACCAAAATTCCATAAAAAATAAACGCCTAGAATGGTTCAAAATCTCAACAAAAGACGAAGAATGGTTATGGGATATTCAACACAAACGAATAAGTCTTAATACGAAACTTTTCTTCTGAAAATAAAGCTGCCGGTCAGGAAATACTACACTATAAATTTACAACAGAAAGATAAAAAAAAAAATATTAAAAAAAGTTCAAAAAATAAACTATGAAACCATTTGCTTACAGTTCAACCCAAAAATTGTACACGATTCCAATAAAAAAACATTGTCATTATGAAAGTTATACACATGAATACTGATTTAACCCTTTATGGTACATTATTATTTTATTAAATACAAGTTTCTTTTCACAGGCAATAGAAAGTAGTTGAAAACAATCACAATTCCATTATTATAAAACGTGAATGTTACTCATTTTTGCGCGTTGTTTTTTTAAACGCATTTTCAGAACAACACTTTCCAAAATGAAACTTATTTCAAATATCTGGAATCGTTACTACAAAATGGTAAGATTCTGATCCGTTTGCATCTGCTTCACCCGAGATGACTTTATTCTCCTGTTGATTAATCTTTATAATGTCACAAATCTCCACTGTTAAATATTCCAGCATTGCTAAGCAAAAATACAGATGCACGCAAGTTGAAGGTGTAATCTATGAAACTTCTTTCTTCAGTTTTCTATGAATTCTGTCCACATTAAAAACGGCAATTCCTGAGATTCGACGACGCAGTTTTCTTCTTGCGGCCTCTGTGACCACTTCTTGGGTTGTATGACACCTTTTCTTTCGCAGGTTTATACGGTTTTGGATGGTCAATTACTGAATTCCTGAGCAATTAATCAGGTGAAATTACCAGCCGCCACCATTTTAGTTCGATCCATTTTATATCATTGACTGTCACGTGACTTAATATTACGTCACTGAAGTGGCTCGAGTTTTCTTTATTATTATTTTTTAATTCCGATGGCGAAATAACCGAAATTGCGTCATTTTTTCGGCTCTGATGAATTTGCCGTTCTGCATTTTATTTAAATATTTCTGAATATCATTAAAATGTTATGTTAGATCATACAAAAATAAATAAACTTTATCTTCTGCCTGGAGAATATTTGGGAGTTTTTAAGGACGAGTTTTCTTGCTTGTTTACTTCCATTAAAAAAATATTGCCTTTTATCTGCTTTGGGGGCGATCTCCGCTTTGAAGTTCCATTGACTTAGCATTACACCGAAATGTAGGGCAAACAACCAGGAAAACTGTCCATATCCCTTTGCTTACGGAATATTTGTTCTATATTCAGTTATCATAATCGCGACTTCTGAACTCAGAATTGTATTTACATAATATTAATGTAATTACTGATGAAACAATAGTATAATAATACAAATATTAGCATTAAAGTGTTAAAAAATATCTCAGTTCCAGAACAAATCTCCAAATACCCTATTGTAGCCAAAAAGAATAATATAAAATGTCACGGAAAGAGAAGTTATTTTACAGACCGAAA
Source organism: Araneus ventricosus (assembly GCA_013235015.1). Taxonomy (NCBI): domain Eukaryota; kingdom Metazoa; phylum Arthropoda; class Arachnida; order Araneae; family Araneidae; genus Araneus; species Araneus ventricosus. The sequence goes on from BGPR01011882.1 coordinate 4,320, forward strand.
TATCGTCTGCAAAACAGATCTAAAATATTTATTCGACATTTTTTTCGTTACATTTTCTTGAAAACATTACTAATAGATAAAAAATAGTTTATTCTTATACAACGTAAATACATAAACAATAATTAAGTAGTTCTTACTTTCACCCCATTTGAAAACGCAAATTCTTGTTCCAGTAATCACCCCTTAAAACCTTGGTATAATACGGGGTATAATTTTGTAATGTTTTTGGGATATTTGTTTATATTCGGTTTTCTTATATTCGCATCGTGCTTTTTAAGCATAATTATAAGAAACCATTTGGTCGCGTTTTCTACGGGATGAACTTCTTTACGAGTAGCCACTATAGTTAGGGCAGCGTATTATACTATATTTTATACCATTTTATTTTTACACGGTATAAGCATATATGTGTCTGGGTTGGGAAAATTATTACAAGTAATAGTTTATAATGGAGATCCACATGATGATTTCTGAATATCAATTGCATCACTAAAAGCAAGTGTTTTTTTCTTCATGTTTATAATGTTAAATGAGCGCTTATTAATGTTTTGCTATTGTTCAAATAGTAATCTAACAAGTGTGTCATTTGTGGCATTGCTAAATCAACTTTATTGAAGGTACATCGCAATTAAATTCGTCCAAATAGCGAATTTAAGGATGTCATCATCTTAATGAAGGTCCACCAAAATATATTAACTACGTTTTCTCTGGGGATCTGATTAGTAAGACAAGGTCGTCCAAATACTGATGGACAGAAAAAGCTACGATTACTGAATCTGAACACACCGTTACATAATTTATGACAACGCATGTATTGGATATGATCTTTGCTAATGAATTGATTCAGAAGAATTTTATGCTGTCGATCTTTATATCAAAAGGTTGCAGGAGACAGAAACTACGAGTACGTGATTATCTTATTTTCATTCTGGAAAATAAAATAATTTCAAAATGGAATAACCAGCAAATCAATAGTTGTGGGATATAAATTGTTAATCGTCCAGAATCGTAATAGAATGTAATTGTATGTCTTTGTATGCAAATTTTAGAGTTCTTCCAGAATTCGTCAATGTTCTAAAACAGTTCTCTTCAACGTATTTTGTCCGTGATGCTTAATTGCATAAATTTATATTGATAAATTTTATATTAAAATTCTATTTTTAATTTCGGTTTGTGTATAAAATTAAATTTTTAAAAATTAATAAAATTAGAGAAAAATTGTATGGAAAATGAGAGTGGTAATTGAAAAGCTAATATGGTGCTTAATATATGTAAAATAGTTTTTGAGAGATAATATTTCGGAAAATATATGGAAAATGCCACCCTAATGGTAAAATTGTATATTATCATATATCAGTTGGCATAAGCTGAGTACTTCTTTTGGAAATGCATCAAACATTTTTTCTTGACTATTTTGATCCAAATAAATAAAATTATTCTGCACTTGACCTTTTCGTAAAAAGTGCGTTTGTGAGTTTTTTTTTCTTTAATTCTCAGCTTCTTTTCCTCAAAGAAATACAGAATAAAAAAAAATTTTTTCTGAATAAATATCTGTAGTTTTCAAAATAAAATGAAAACATTTAGTAGTATGATAATGCACTACATTATAAGGGAGGGAATTCATGCTCATTACTGAGAAAATTTCTTAAAAATCCAACGCTTATCTTATACAGGAGTGAAAAGTACGTGATGCTCACATAAAACGTCGATGTTAGATGACATAAATAGCATGTTTTGTGACAGACTCTCATTGTGCAATGTAGTTGATCTGAGTTTTACCAGCTTATATAGAAAAAGGAACAGAAAAATGCACAAATTAAATGAGAATTACAGACAACAAAAAATGAGGGAAGGTTGCAAGTACAAAGCGAGTCGCTTTTAATTGTCGTAATATGCAGTCCTTAACACCAGCTTCTAATAAACCGAAGATTCAATTTTATTTACTTTAGTTTTATACAAAATAAGTCTCGAAGAACGGTTTAATTTAAACTATTATTCTTTTCTGTTTGCTTTTTTTCTATGTAAGAACTAAAAACAGTTGTGTTTGTGATAAAGAGAGTTCTGTTCTTTCGCTTGAATGAAGAATAGGTACTCTGGTACTAGGACAGACCATTCTTCATTAATCGCTAATGTTCTGAATTGGACGAAACCAGCAATAGAATAATTATGCTATCACACTTCATTCTGATGTACATGTACAAATTAGATTTCAAATCACCAATTGGTTTAAACACGTAAATGTCTGAACTAAATAAAGAATGCTTTTAACCGACCAGCTATTGAAAGAACTGAATTGTTTTGTAAAATAAATAAAGAGATGGCTCAGTGTAACGAAAAGAAGAAAATTGCATAAAAAAGCACTTGTGAGTTGTGCAAAGGACGTAACTTTACAAAAGAGCTTGAGCTAAGATCCTATTATTATTTCGCGTTCCCACTTTTTTTAATGTTAACTACTACCAATTTGGTGTAAAGAAATAGTATTATTGAGACACGTAACAATAGTAATACTACGCCCGCTTAATTAAGGTTAACTTAGAATGGCGTTATTGTAAAAAAAAAAACTGTTTTGTTGAACTGTTTTTCACCCCAGGTTTAACGGCTTTCGGTGGTTTTTTAAAGGAACGGGGTTTAGGACAGAATCTTTTATTATTAATAATATACACACAAGTGTTAATAATTAATTAATGTACAAGTAATTATTATGCAAGCAAATACTAATACACAGTGAAATAATAATAAATGAGTAATTATTGCAATAAGCAGTAGACAATATTTTTAACATTGTTTTCACCCAGAAATTACCCACAATAATATTTATCATCTAATCTGCTCATAAAGACTTTCAGCAATGTGTTGATCCGTGACACACACCTCTCGTCGGAAAACAACATCATTCAACGTAGATACTAATCTTTCTGACGCCACAAAACTTCCGACTAAAGATAATATTTTTGCCATAAAAAAACAGACGCCGTTTGCGGCTTTCATTCGTTCATAAAGACTTTCAGTAACCTCCAACATGACGCCTCGAGGAAGTGAAGGTCGGTGATTGCCTAAGATGATGAAATTCAAAAGCTTTATAACTTGGTAAATTTCATAGACTAATCATCCCAAATTTGAGCCTATCTTCCGACCCGTTTTTCGGCTTTTGGATTTTTAAAAAAATAGTCGGTTTAAACAGTGGCATAAAAAAATAACAGAAAAAACCGAATAACCGAAAACTAAAGAAATGGTTTTCGGTTTAAACCGGTGGTTTTTCCTAGTTTAACTTCATACACGTTATCGTAATGATTTCCTGTTTGTAAGATGCGCAATGAATTCTAAATTAGCCCTTGGTACTGCGCATAGGCATGCCTACGAGACTAAGGAATTGATTCCATTTTATTTTTAATTGATAGCCCATAAAACTCAATAAAGGTGTCGAGTGGTTTAAATTATGATTCTAAAAGAAAATAATTTTCATTAGTTTATGAAATATCAGGAAATAGTTATAGATTTTACCTCTTATAATTCCTTCGCTCTCTACTTTTCGTTCTTTATAATTTCTTCTCTTTTATCAGTTTCATTTCTTGTGGCATCTTAAAAGTACATGAATATAGCAATGATTCTTAAACTTTTCAATTAAGTCTTCAAAGCTTTCTTTCTTGTTTACATAAACAGAAAATAATTTTTACAGTTTTAAGTACGTGGATACATCATTATTTGTACTATTCTTCTACTCTAGACCATTATTTGCAAGTATAATTCCTATGAAGAAAGAAAGAATTATGAAGGATTTGCATGCGCATAACGCTTTTATTACTGTATCAAACTGAGCGAACATAGTAATTTGATGTAAAGATAATTCTACAGTAATAAATTTGCCAAAATAACGAAAACAATATCAATGTAAGACAGAGAATTAAAATAGAAAATTTATTGGAGAACTGAATACAACCATGTGTAACAATCTATAGTTGCTTATGTATAATGAACAAAAAAAAAATTGGATATATCAAAGTCACACCCATGTTATTTATTTGTATTTGTTTATCTTGTAATTTAGACATATTTTTTTCAAGGGATATTACTTTTCTTGTTAAAGGTTTGTATGAGAAAAAGTAACCCTTTCTCCGCTTTGAAATTGGTAATCATTTGAGCTGTACTTTTTTTCAGTTTAATATGACTTCTATATTTGCCTCTTTTCTCAGTGTCGATTTTTTTAAATCCAATTTGATGAGTTGTAATTTTTTGTTTCTTTATGTTTTTTCGTTATGATTCTGAGGTTTGCCACCAATAATTTTTTAGAATTTTAGGCCAAATAAAAAAACATAAAAAATTTAGTTTTTTGTTTATAACCAAAAAACTATCAGTTTTAGTACACTGGAAAAATCTCGTAAATTTATGGTTTTAAACTATGCTGGTTATTGTGCAAACCGTAAAGTTAATTAAATCCATAGCACAAATTTGTTTTACCATACAGGAACAAGTTTTTTTCCTCTCAAAAGTTACGAAGTAAACTGTAGTCACAACGGTTTTACCGTATGAAATCAAGTTTTCCGTGTACCCAGTCATCGAAGTGGCACGCACGTCATCGACTGAGTTGAGTTGTTTTTCTCCTTCACTGAGTTGAAATGTGTATTATCACTAGAACATAATTAATCGCGTTTAATTATTAATTTAAATTAGTTTAATTAATACTAATTGAACTTACTTGGACGATTGATGCGGTATGATGGTGACAAAACTTTAACTCCTCCGAGCCGGGGATCGAAACCGTGTTCATAGAAATAAAGGCACAAGCCAACCAATTAGACCACCGGAGCCTTCATGAAATGTGGAAGTGTGCACTATTTGAGTTTTAAAGTCACTATAGCTCTAGTGACGCCACCCAGGTGTAAAAAAATCAACTATTGCCAGAACGTTTAGGTTAGCTTTCATGAGTGACAACAGGTTACTGCAAAAATATGTGTAAATAATAGCGAGATGGAAATTATTAAAACATGAAATGAATGCAATAAAATTACATTTAAGAAAGGGAAAGTTACTGCAATGGAAAGTAATACCGTCTGACGAAAATAGAATTTTGAACTTTAAACCGTTTATTGATGGAAACGGTGAAAACCGTTTTGCCACAAAACAGCTTTAAACCGTCAAATATAAGGAAAAGTCCGGGAAAAAAACGATATTTTACAGTGTATAATATCATTACTCATCAAAGACCAGTACAAAAATCTCCTGGCCAACTTATCATAAACTTTGCAGCAACTGTTTGCTTCTGAGCGACGACGCCACTCTGTAAACTGCTCAAGTATTCAAAGTAAATTGATTCTTTGCCTCGCAAGAATACTGCTGAGCGAAAAAAGTTACAAGGATATTTTTTCTTCCATATTTGACATAATTATGTATTAAAGTAATAATTATGTGTTGCAAGTAACGTGTATTCGAGCAGCTGGATATCGGACCCCTGGCCTATAAATAATTCATTTTTTCATTTTACATCTTTGAAAATCTTATTTAAAATTACCTGCTTGTAGATGTAAATCTTCTCGCTCTTCTAAAGCGGATCTTAGAATTTGTGCTTCGAATTTCATAAAATCTATTCCATTAAAAATTCGAAGGTAAACAAAACATATGTATTGCCCCTATCTTCCTCAATGGAACCACTGAACCTGAAACTGGCCGTAAGTACCCAAAAGACGGAAAATAATCCAAAGGGAAGCATTCTGATCTTCATCTAAATAAGAAATTGTAATTAATTGAAAAGATATTAATTAATTAACGTCAAAATGAATGAATTGACGTGCTGCCATCTATTGGCAGGCCGGTGAATTCATTCACTATGGATTTTTTTTACCTTCTCGTATACCGTGAAGGCTAAAGAGAAAATATTGTACCGTCAAAAAATCTTGACTGAGATTTGACGAATTTCACGGTTTTGTAGATCTCCCCGAGTCCGAAAACACAATTTTGGAATATAAATGTCTGTGTGTCTGTGATGACAATGAAAACAGGCGAGCTACGGGATGAAATTGGTATATGGTCTTAAACACAATTTGTGTTTCTATCACCCTTGGATGAAATCCATCAACGGAAGTCTGTTTTGTATGTCCAAAGTCACGTGAACACTATAACTCAAAAAAACTGAATAGTTAGATGGATAAAAATTGGTGCCACAGTTTCATCGTCATGAATGGAACGTGGCACGCTGGGGCCCGTCAAAGGTTGACTGTCTGTCGGTCTATACTTACACCGGAAACTAATCCTTGCCATTCCCACGCGCATGCGTACGGAAGCAATCGTCTGTGCTCCGGAAAGTGAGCACTACGTCAGTTTGTCCTGAGACGGCAAGAGAGAAACCTAGCAGGTAAGGATAACGCGTTTAATCGGTACGCATCTCTTTTGAATTCTTTACTACGATATTTTTTCTAATCATCGTAATGAAAAAACCTTCTGATAGTCATTGATTTGATAAATAGTAGGGTTCGAATTTTTTTACGCGGGGAAGGAGAAACGGCAACCTTTGGGGCATACGGAAAGTTGAAAGGTGAACACCACCGGTTTTTCCTATTACTCATTTTCATCCGGTATCGTATTTTTTTATTTATTTAACGGATGTTGATATTTCTTTTGAAGCGTGCTTCTGTGTTTTGATTCATTAACACAAAAAAAATCAATCATCATTTCATTGCTTTTTTTTTTCTTTTCTTTTTGTAATAAAGCGTTTAACTGTAATGTTTATTAGAGTAAGTATTTATTTGTTGATTGTCGAGGAAAACGGAGGCGGGCATATGAAAAATATCTGATCCAAGGTCCCTACGTATTCACTTCTCCTCTTTCGCCTGGAATATCCTATTCGAGCAGCCCGTGCAACGCCGGTTTCATGCAGCTAGTTTTTAATTAAATTTATGCTTTTATTTACCGTATCATCCATAAGTACAAGGTCAATTACACTCGGTATCCGAAAGTCTAGCACACCCTTCAGATGCAGTGGGATAATATGGATGCTATGGTTTTTCTAAAAAATAATAATAATGACAGCAATATAAAATTTGTTATGTTAGCATAAAATTAACTATTTAACCTACTGCTTCCCACAGCTATTGAATAAAGGGACCAAACAATGGAACGCCCGAAACTCTCATCAAAGATAAGGAAAATTCACAGCACACCCTAAAAAACCACAACGACAGTTTGACACTGACCGGAATTCTAAGAAACCACCCTCTCTAACCCATCTGGGCTAGCCACCCTAACGAAGAAAAGTATGAACTGCGGTTTTAAAATCAATCATTAATTTATCGAAAGGAGCATAGTTAGAATGTTTCACCAGCTATCGTGATTGTTTAGCGGACGGCTGGTCGTTCCCTTGATAGAGTTACGAGGTTATAAAGTATTACAAAAATATCGTCAAATAACACTTGAAAATATGCGATTTATCCTTACAAATCTTATAAAGCTGAAAGCAAGATTAGCGGTGATGACCATTTTTAATGACGTTGATACATAATCAATGTTTTGGTCGAATGAGTATTTTACAAAATGGAGTCAACTCTTACTTAAATGACTAATGTCTTAAAAAAGCGGGTGCTTCTGAATGAGAAGCTTATTTCGAGGAGATCTTAGAAGTTGTCAATGTTTCTTTCTCCTTAAATCCTAAGGCAGTTTGACCATTAATCCAATTGTCCTTCACATTGTAAACTTTTACTTTTCGTATAATAAAGTATACAAAGAGAAAGTATTGTACCGTCGTACCTGGAACTCCCCGAGATTTTATCTCCACCGTTTGTACACTCCTCAGTCCGAAAACAATACCATGGAATATGTTCGTCTGTTAACCTGATACTGAAAACTACAGAGCTACGGGAACAATGGTAAGGGTCTTTAAACATAATTTGTAAAGTTTCTGTCAAATTTTGGACAAAAATCCGTTCGCTGGAAGTCTGTATGTTCCGTGTCATGTGAACGCGGTAACTCAAAAAACTTGAATAGCTAGATGGATACACCACACAGTTTTATCGTCATGAATGTAGATCCGTATGTACTCTGGCCAAACTGTCAACGGGCTGACTGTATTTCAATTGTATAATCGCATATTTTTTTTTTTTCCTTTCTTTGAGTAACTCCATGCGCATGCCTACTGGTAGCAATCTCTGGTAGAAATGCCTGTCGCAAGGATTACGCCACTTTGTCCTTGAGACGGTAAATACAGAAAATCGGTTCGTATTTAATCGCACGCATCTTCTTTGAATTTGGATTTAACGTAAATGCTTTGACTCAATTTATTCTACAATGAAAACCTTTTGATAATCATTGACCTGGATTAGAGTAGTTCGAATTTTATCCACGCGGGGGGGGGGAAGGGAAACAGCACCTTCGGGAAAGTATACGAGAAAGTTTAGGGAGACCACCCTACATGTTCTTATTGCTTGCAAAAAAGAAATATCTGGGGATATTTTTTTTACCCAAATCAAGCCAATGTCATGAATATTCCAATGGGATAAACTGGCTCAGATTATTTTACATCACTGTACACCACTGACAAATTCTTACATTGCCGTAACTCAAGTAACTGGTTAATGTGTTATCTACTCTTTATGGCACCTTCTTTCTAAACCAAGTTTCTTCTGCTATCTTTTGAGGATAATATTCCTCAAGCCACTTACTCTATATTTTTACAGAGCTACACGTGAAAAGATACATTTTGTATCATGCCTTTTACTTTCGTATCTAGCATCCAAAGAGAAAGTATTGTAATCGTCAAAATTCGAACTCGAGATTTTGACGAATTCTCCACGTTTTGTGACTCCTGAGTCCGAAAACAATAATTTGGAATTATAGTTCGTTCAGAACACCATAACTCGGAAAACTATTAGAGCTGGCCGGGGATGAAATTTGCATGTATTCCTTTAAACATAATTTGTAGGTTTCTCTCAAATTTGTAAACTTGCCCAGGGAAGTCTGTCTGTCTGTATGTCTTGAGTTCATGTGAACGCTATAAATTCAAAAACTTGAATAGCCAGATGACAAAATTTAAGGCCAATAGTTTTATCAATGCGGAATGGGTCCGTATAAAATTTTAATAAATCTGTCAAAGGGTTGACTGTCTGTCGGTCTCATAATTTGGTTTATTGGAAACCAACTGTTATCTCCATCGCGCATGCGTACAGTTAAATCTTCTGTGCACGCTAAAGGAGTTACGTCAGTTTGTCCTTGAGACGGCAAGAGTGAAACTCCAGTAGTGTGCGATTCTTTTATCTACATATTTTTCACTACTTTACAATGAAAACCTTCTGATAGTCATTGGATCTGGTTTGGTTGTAGGATCGAATTTCTTATCCACGCGGGGAAGGGAGAAATGCTGGAAGTATACTGAGAAAGATTAGGGAGACTACTGGTTAAATGTAGAAAAATACTTATAATAGAAATTTTCAGTTTGCAAATTTTGAATTATGTCTGTTTTTTGTCTCCTGAATGCGATTTTTGATGAATCACATTGCTCTAGTCCGAAAAGAAAAATTTGGAATTGCATCTGGTTTGTCTGTGAACATCGATTTTGATGAATCGCCATTGCTCTAGTCCGAAAAAGAAAAATTTTGAATTGCATCTGTTTGAAGAACATGATTTTGATGAATCGCCGATTGTCGAACTGAAAAAAGAAAAAAATTTCGGACCAGGTCTGTTTGTCTGTGAACACGATTTTGATGAATCGCTGAATGTTCGAACTGAAAAAGAAAGTACCTCTGAATTGTTTTGTCTCGGTGAACACGATTTTGATATCTGCCATTGCTCGAATCCGAAAGAAAAATTTCTGACCTTACTATCTGTGAACACGATTTTGATGAATCACATTGCTCGGAACTGAAAAAGAAAAAATTTCGGGATTGCGTCTGTTTGTTCAGAACACGATTTTGATGAATCGCTACTGCTCGAGTCCGGAAAGAATTTCGGAATTGCGTCTGTTTGCTCATAATGAACGATGAATCTCTTATGGCTCGAGTCAGAAGTGCTGTTCTTTTGGAATATTGCCCTGTTTGTCTGCGAAACGATTGAGGAATCGCTGCTCAAATTGAAAAGAAAAAATTTCGAATTATGTCTGTTTGCTCAATGAAACGCGATTTTGACCCTATAAATGAAAGTCAGAAGAAGCAAATTTTGGAATTACGTCTGTTTGTCATGAACATCGATTTGATGAATCGCCATTGCTCGAGTCCGAAAAAGAAAAATTTCGGAATTGCGTCTGTTTGTCTACGAACGCGATTTTGATGAATCATAGCTCGAATAGCGCTAAATTTTGAATTACGTCTGTTTTGTCTGTAATTCATCATTTTGATGAATCGCCATTGCTCGAGCCCGAAAAAAGAAAAATTTTGGAATTGGTGTCTGTTTGTCTGCAGTAGAACGCCATGTGAATCACCATTGCTCGAGTCAGAAGAAGCAAATTTTGGAATTGCTGCCCGTTTGCTCGTGGAACACGATTTTGATGAATCGCCATTACCGGAGTCCGAAAAAAAAAAATTTTGGTCTGGTGTCTACTGCCTACGAACGCGATTTTGATGAATCACTATTGCTCGAGTCAGAGAAGCAAATTTGGAATACGTCTTTTTTGTCTGTCAACACGATAACTCAAATGTGGAATGAGTTGTATTTGAATGAAATTTGATAGGTGAAAATTGTATATTGTGTTGGTAAAATTGTAGATGTGCATCAAATTTTCAGATAAAATACGCCAACTGGAAGTTTGACGATCCACCCTTCCGTGAGAATGTGTATGCGATAAATCCAGAATACCATGTTATTTGTGTGGGATTTTAGCAGTAGGTTTTACACCTGAATTGTAGATCCATGTACAGGTATTAAATTGTAGAAATCTTTCTGTACCCCTTGCATATTTTTTCGGATATCTCTAGAAGGGCTAAACTTGTGATAAAGAATAGGTTTTAACACACAATTCATTGAAGATTCGGTTAGAGGGCATTTAGGCCGACGAGAAATTGATGACGACAGAAAGGATTTTGGTTTCACCCTGCTTCACAAAAGCAGATAATGATTGCAACTTCATCAATGAAGGATTAATATGCAATATTTCGTTACGCGTTTTAGTATAAATAGATAGTATATTATGGAAGGGTATAAAAGTTTTCTTAAAACCCGAAATTTTCCAGCATGTTTTCTTCTTATAACATGCAGAGTCTATGTACGAACCAGAATATATGTAAATTTATTAACAAAGCATTTGTATAAAAAAAATTTAATTAAATACTTTTAAATATTACTAGAGAAAATGGTAATAAATAATTCCTTGACTAATGTAAGTTTGAAGGTAGTTCTAATTTTTTCTTTCATAATTTCAGAGCCAGATATATAGGGAACTTTTATAAAAATTTCAGCTCAATAATGTTAATATTCGGGCCGATATCGGTAATTGCAGCGAGGTGAATTTCTGGTACACTCCTAAGAGAAACTAAAATGATAAGGTTTCATGCCCCCAAATGCCCTCGTGACCGAATCTTCAATGTGAATTGTGTGTTTATATCTATCCTTTAAGAAGTTCAAGGAAAATCCATTTACTCTCGTGAGATATTCGGAAAATGTGCACATTTCAAAAGGTTTTCACGAGTTTGCCACCGTATGTCTAATTTGGATCGAACTGTCAACCAGGGCTGTTTTTTTATCCAATTGGCTTATTGCTATTTCAAAAGATTTTTTCACAGTTTTGGCCATCACTGTATGCCTAATTTTGACGAACTACCAACCAAGGATGTCTATCCAATTGGCTTTATTAAAGACTTAAAAGATTTTCACAGTTTTGGCCACCTACTCGTATGTCCACTTTTGATCGAATCCGTCAACCAGGGCTGCCCATCCAAATTAGTTTGTTGGGCTAATTTCAAAAGGTTTTCACAGTTTTGGACACCACTGTATGTCTAATTTTGATCAATCCGTCAACCAGGTCTTGATTCAATTGGTTTATTGGGCTAATTAAAAAGATTAATAGTTTTGGCCACCATCGTTTGTCTACTTTGGATCAATCAAATCAGGGCTGTCCTATCCAATTGGTTTATTGGGCTAATTTCAAAGGTTTTCATAGTTTTGGCCACCACTGTATGTCTAATTGTGGATCGAATCCATCGGGCTGTCTGTCTAATTGGTTTTATTGGGCTAATTTCTCAAAGCGTTCACAATTTCGCCACCAATAAGTTTGTCTAATTTTGATCTAACCGTCAGTCCAATGGTCCATCCAATTGGTTTATTTGGCCACTTCGTGCTGTTTCATAGCTCTGGCTTCACCACTGTATGTCAATTTTGGGTCGAACTGTCAACCAGGGGCTACCCACCGGTTTATTGCGCCACTTAAAAAGATTTTCACAGTTTGCAATACCACTGCAGGTCAATTTTTGATCGAATCCGTCAACCAAGCGCTGTCTATCCAATAGTTTATTGGCCAATTTCAAAAGGTTTTCGCAGTTTTCGCCACCTTTGTATGTCTACTTTTGATGAACTGCTCAACAGGGCTGTCTTATCCAATTGGCTTGCTGGGCCATTCTGCTTTTGCCAGTTTTGGCCACCACTGTATGTCTACTTTTGACCTAAATCTGTCAACCGGGCTGTCTCATCCAATTGGTTTATTGGGCTACTTCGTGTTGTTTCACAGTTTGGCCACCACTGTATGTCTAACTTCTTTGACGAACTGTCAACCTCAGGGGCTGTCTTATCCAATTGGCTTGTACACTTAAAGATTTCAGCCACCACTGTATGTCTAGTTTTGATCAATCCTTCAACAACCAGGGCTGTCTTATCCAATTGGCTTATTGGGCTAATTTCTCAAAGTTGTTTTCACAGTTTTGGCACCACTGTGGCTGTCTAATTTTTTTGATCGAATCCGCTCAACCAGGGTAGTCTTTATCCATTGGTTACCAAAATATTTCTTACGGTTTTGGCCACCAATTCTTCCACTTGGATCAACCTTTCAACCAGGGTTGCCCATCCATTCTGCTTATTGGGCTACTTCAAAATATTTTGCTGGTTTGGCCACTGTATGTCTAATTTTGACTGAATCCGTCAACCAGGGCTGTCTGAACGCAATTGGTTTCATTGGGCTAATTTCAAAGGTTTTCACAGTTTGGCCACCACTGTATGCTCCACTTGGATCAATCAAATCCAGTGGGGCCTGTCTTATCCAATTGGCTTGTTAGTTAATTTCGTACAATATTTACGGTTTTGGCCACCACTGTGTTGCCCACTTGACTGAACGTCAACCAGGGCTGCTCATCCAATTACACAATACTTCAAAGGTTTTCACAGTTTGGCCACCACTGTATGTCTAATTTTGGATCGAATCTTCAAACTGTCTTATCCAATTGGTTTATTGATAGAGCCTGAGGCGACAGTGATCAATGCTCCAAATTTACTACACTGATTCCATTATATTTTAGCTCTGCACCAGAATTATTTTTAGTCTTGCCTCTATATTAACGTCTTTGAAGCAACACTGTGGCGCATTTTGGGATAGACCTAATATTTTGTACCGCGTCAGATAACGAGGACAACGCTCGAGCTCAAGGTTTATGTAAATCAAAACACTTAATTTTACATATTTTAGTCACCTTCGACAATAACCATAAAAACACTGTAATACTTGATAATTTAATAAAAAAAAAAAAAAAATACACAGTTAGGCACAAAAAATGTCTCGATCATGTCAACGCTAAGTGGAAATGACAAAGTAGGGAAAACTTTCGAGTCGAGTCTGTCACCAGAAAGCAATGCTGTCACATTATTTTTTTAAAAGGGGAATTAAGAACAAATAGTTGGCAGTGATTTTAAAACAAAATCAAGAATTTTGTTTAGTTCGGGTTGAAGCTCGATATCTCCCTGATTCGCCACTGGCCAGTGAACATGTTAGGGCTAAGTGGGATCAGCGCCACCACCACGAACACAATATTTCTTACTGCCTGAGTGAGTGGGTTTGCAAAAATCTCTTCCTAGTCTTATGCAATGAGGTCAGTAATGAAAGTTAAAACTTTCGTGACAGAGAAACAGATACACTTGAGACGGGATGTGGGCCTACCGAGTTCATACAGTGATGACATGGCGAATCGGGAGTCGGCTGCATCCCCAGAGCGAATTAGAATCTCTTATTTTCCATTTAAAATCACTAAGGCTGTTTTTTTCTTAATCTCCCTTTAAAAAGTGAAAACATTTCTTCCTGGTTTTGACAGGTTCGAAAAAATTTCCCACTTTTGTAGTCATTCCACTCGTATTTGCATCAAGCTGTCAATGGTCAAAACATGCTTGCTAAAGCGGTCATTGTGTTTTTTTTGTTAATTATCGAGAATGGTGTTCTTTTATACTTGGCTTTTCACAGGGTGACTTGTAAAGTTAAGATTAGCTTACATAAGTCATAAGATTTGACATCTGTCATGACGATAAAAACTCTTTTATACCTCAGCCCTCCAGACCCCAAACCCAAATCCTCGATTCGCCAATTGAGGAGGATGATATTCAATGCTCTGTTTCTGAAAACCAAGTAAAATTTCCGGGAGGTCTTTAAATAAATATAAATTAAGTATGAGGTACTCCTGTTTTACTGTTTTCATATTTTTCCTTAATTTATAGAATAAATTTTAATAAATAGCCTTCTGATTTGTTGAAACCTGGTGTGCTGCGAATGGCACCGATCAACCAATCAGGAGCCAATCTAAACTGACGCCATCTGTTGTTATTCTGTTTCATATTTTCCACTGAATCACATTTTGTTGCCTCTGATTTGTTGCTGGAAACCGTGTTGCGAATGGCATCACCTCACTAACCAATCAGAGCCAATCTAAACTGACATCTGCAAGTCTTGTTTTCATATTTTCCCTTTAATTTATCGAATACATTTTTAATAGCCTTCTCGATTTTGTTGAAACCTATGTGTTGCGGAAATGGCATCAAATCAATCAGAGCCAATCTAACTGACGCCATCTGTGTTATTCTGTTTTCTCTGTTATTTTCCTTAATTTATCGAATACATTTTAAAGGCCTTCGATTGTTGAAACCCGCGTGTTGTAGAATTGCGCATCACCTCACTAACCAATCAGAGCCAATCTAAACTGACGTCATCTGTTAATGTTTTCATATTTTTCCTTTAATTTATCGAATAAATTTTAATAGCTCTCTTGATTTGTTGAAACCATGTGCTACGTGAATGGCATCACCTCACTAATCAGAGCCACCCAACTGACGTCATCTGTTGTTGCCCTGTTTTCACAAAGCAGATGTAATTGTAACTTTCTCGAAAAAGGATATGGAGGCCTTCCTAGGGAGGGATTTTTTTCTTTTGACCGAATCAGCCCATATAATTTAGCCTCGTCTTTGACGGCAATTTTCATCTCTTTTTTGATTACGGATTGAAAGAACTTTGCCTGAATAGGGAGGTTGAAGCCTTGTTGCCGAAAACCAAAACCCTAAAAAAAACAGTGCGCAAAACAGTACTTGTAACTCCCCAATGTAACGTCTGTGTTGTAATTTGTCTGTAATTAAATGTCTTTATATGCTCTGCCTATTCAGTATTTACATTGATCAATCCAGCCACAAACCAGATATCGGTGATGTCAGCCCTGATTTGTATTTAAATTATTGTAAAGTGAGAGTACATTATGACCTTTATTGTAACAAGGACAAAACATTAGTCACAAATCGCTGACTAATAACCATGGATTTCTTTTCATCAGACGATTTAGCCTCGATCTGCAACTTTTTTCGGGTTAAAATATTTCTACAAAAAATAAAGCAGCATTAAAATTGGGATTGTTTCCGTTAAGATTGCAAACAAATGAAGAAAATAACTTGAAAAAAATCTGCACATAAAACTAGGTCAAGGACAGAGTATTCATTATTTTAAGTTGGTGATTATACTTCCGCTTTGACGCGGGATTTCAACTTTTATCACCTGGAATTTGGATAAACTTCATTGTGTTTTGCATTTGCGAGGAGGGTCGTGCTGTTCCTGTGTTCAAGAGTTCTTTGTTTTTCAGAATTCTCTATAAATAGTTGTATAGTGTCCTGAACGTCAAACGCTAACAAAAATATTTTTGTGGCACAATTTAATTGAACTTTGAGTTACGATATGTTACGTTTCACTTTTAACGGGGACCACGTTACTCCTTAATAACTTCAGAAGGAATTTGATTCACACTCCAAAACACCACAAAAAACGTTGTATAGGAGATCCTCTATATCGACATATGTTAAAAACGCAAAAATACGCACGAATTGGAGACGCGATCCTCTATATCGGTACTATACATATGTCAAAACATAAATAATAAACTTATTTTAGAGATAAAGGGTAACAGTTACAAAAAAATTGATTGAAAATTGAATTGTAACTACGATGACTGAGTTGTAAATTGAGCAAAAATACGCACGAATTGGAGACGCGATCCTATATTCGGTAATATACATATGTCAAAAAACATAAATAATGTCTATTTTAGAGATAAAGGGTAACAACAGGAAGCAAAAAAATTGAAAATTGAATTGTAGTTCAAAGACGACTGAGTTGCAACGTTGAGCAAAAAATACGCACGAATTGAGACGTGATCCTCATATCTCGGTAATTATACATATGTCAAAAAACATAAATAATGTCTATTTTAGAGCAAGTGTAACAACAGAAGTTGCAAAAGTTGAAAATTGAATTAGAATTCAAAGGACGACTGGAAAGGTAAATGTTGAGCAAAATACGCACGAATTGGAGACGATCCCTATATCTCGGTAATATACATATGTCAAAAAAAAACATAAATAATGTCTTATCGAGATAAAGGGTAACAACAGAAGTTAAAAAAATTGAAATTGAAATTGTAGTTCAGCTGACTAATTATGTCGCAACGTTGGGCAAAATGCTGAATCAAGACGCTTAACCCCATATCTCGGTAGCTATACATATGTTAAAAAACATAACTATCGTTTTATTTTAGAGATAAAGGGTAACAACAGAAATTCCAAAAATTATTAAATTATGTATGTTACTTTTCATGTCATCGACCTATCCTACACAGAATTGTAACATATCCACTCATGACTGAAGAATTAAAACAAAATATATTGTAATATATTTTATTAAGAAATAAAACAATTTTCATTTCAACCTTAATTTTATCTTATTTCGCCACGTATAAGTATTTCAGAGAAACAAAAGAGAATTGAGAGTAACTGAGAAACAAAAGAGTCGCGAGTCACAAAAAAGAGAATCCTGGAAGCTTCGAGAAACAAAAGAGAATCGCCAGTAACAAAGAGAAACAAGAGTCAGGCGAGTAAAATAGTCCTACGTTTAAATATCAAGGCTGTCGAAAAAAGACAGTTCTCTGTCATATTTCGTATACGAAGCAAGAGAAAGTATTAACCGTCAAAAAAATTCGAACTGAGATTTTGACGAATTCCACGTTTTAGACCTCCAATGAGTCCGAAAACACAATTTGGAATTATGTCTGTGTGTCTGTGTTGTCTGTAGGAACACGATAACCGAAAACTATTAGAGCTACGGGATGAAATGGTACGTGGTCTTAAACATAATTTATAGGTTTCATCGGGACAAAACTGCTCAACGGAAGTCTGGTTCATTGTATGTTCGAGGTCATGCGAACGCTGGCACCAAAAACTTGAAAAGCCAGATGATAAAATTTTATACACAGTTATATCGTCATGAATGT
Source organism: Araneus ventricosus (assembly GCA_013235015.1). NCBI lineage: Eukaryota > Metazoa > Arthropoda > Arachnida > Araneae > Araneidae > Araneus > Araneus ventricosus. The sequence continues at coordinate 22,001 of BGPR01011882.1, forward strand.
AGGTTCGTATAAAATTTTAAATAAATCCGTCAAAGGGTTGACGGTTCACGGTTCGTATAATTTACTTGAAGAGCGTCTACCGCCGCGCACTGGAAGAACGTGGAGAGGAATTTTATTACGGGAGTAGCGAATACGCCGGTTTGTCCTTTGTTTGTAGAGGAAAATCATACGCATCTTCTTGAATTTCTTAATTCTTTTTGCCTAGATATTTTCAATCAATGCCATAATGAAAACCTTCTGATAGACTTGGCAACAATAGGTTCGGAATTCTTTTTTAGCCACGGGCAAAGGGAAGCGACACTTTTGGGAAGTACGAGAAAGTTTAGGCGAGATCAATCCGGCTGGTTTCATACATGAGCGTTCATTAACAGAATTCAAGTACATAAGAATTACTGAAAATTGAAATCAGAAAAACCAAAAAACATTCTTTTACTTTCGAATAACTTTCATTTACTAAATTGTTGAAATTAGAATTGAAACATTATTTATTTCTAAATAAAAGGTTTATAAGAACTTTTAAGGTGGTCTGAATAAATTTATTTCAAATTACATTTCTACGTCATTTAGAGTGTTTTAATGAAAAAACAAAAGCCATTAGATTGTGAAGTATGAGTTGTGATGTTGGGCTTCGTAGTATAAAATAGTGAATTGAAATTTCCTCCTATCAAATATGTAGAAAGCTGATGGATAGATCAGAATTAAAACAACAAAGCCCATGTCATTCACAATTTGAGAAAACAGCTCTTGAAGTTGATTATTACATTTAAAATAATAGGAATTTCAATTGCTCTTGCTGCCTGATGGATACAAAATAACTATGGCTTTTACCATTATTACATATAAAATATATCATTTACACTCTCATGGTAAAGAATAATAAAAAGAAGTTTGTTCATTTCAACCTCTGAACCTCAATTTGATACTAAATTAAATTAATGTTGACTTTACTGGCTTTGTTTGAGTTGGAACCTTCCATTAACCCTAACCCTGTTACTTGATGTAACTTTCTTTTTCAAAATTTGTTATAGATTCGTAAAACCATTTATATTTATACAAGTAAAGCACACCTTTCTTAATTGAAAATTGAAATGTTTTCTTAACCCTTTTATGTCCCGACGGGACATTAAGTCCAATCTTTTATCACGCTTATATCTTTGTATTATGACCTTTTCTTTCCTTGGCGGAATTGCAAATACGCTGAAATACGCTATTCCAAATACAAGCAGTAGATAGGCAGTTGAAGGAATTTAAAAATTGTTAATTTACTAATTGTTATTTTAATTAATTAAAAAGTTTTCTTTCTTTCCTGGGTTATTCTGCCCTGGATAACTTATCTACAGTTCAAAGATAAAATCGCAAATTGTAAATTAATTTGGGACATAAAGGGAAACAACTCAAAACTTGAATTTTTACAGTTTTTTTTGCGTCAAAATTTTAAAATTTCATTATGTCTAATTAAATATTTTGTAACGACATAAAAAATTAAAATTAACCAGAAGCTCATTCTTGCATAATGAGAAAGGTAAATTTCTACTTCTTATAAAAAATTCTCAAACATGTATCTATAACAGAATTTGAGAAAAGGCTAGAAATTGCCAATTTCATTATTTTTTTTGTTTTGACAAAAATAAATCTGTAAAAATAAGTTTTGATTTTTTTTAAAAACACCTTGTGTATAATGAGAAAGAGGTTTGTATGTACTCAAACAATGTACTATAACAGATTTTGAGAAAAGGTACATAGAAACTGTTAATTTACATTTTTTGTTTTGACACAAAAAAATTCAAAATAAGTTTTGAATTAAAAAATCATTTTAGTAGACGAGAAAGATGTACTTTTACTTGTATAAAAAAATTTCAAACATGTATTCATAAGAAATTTTGAGAAAAGGTACATAGAAACTGCCACTCACATTTTTGTTTGGACAAAAAAATTGTAAAAAAATAAGTTTGAATTAAAAAAATTATTTTAGTATAATGAAAGATGTATTTATTTGTATAAAAATTTCAAATGACAAGGTTCATATAACAAATTTTATAAAGGCATAGAACTGGTTACCTTTTTTTGTTTCCGACACAAAAAAATTGTAAAAAATAAGTTTTTGAATTAAAAAAATCATTTAGTATAATGAGAAAGATGTATTATCATAAAAAATTCCAAAACATGTATCTATAACAGATTTTATGAAAAGGTACATAGAATTGCCAATTTCACATTTTATAATAACAAAAAAATTGTAAAAATAAGTTTTGAATTAAAAAAATACTTTGTATAATGAGAAAGATGTATTTCTTGTATAAAAAATTTCAAACATGTATTCATAACAGATTTTGAGAAAGCAGCTAGAATGTTACCTCACATTTTTGTTTTGAATAAAAAATTTGTAAAAAAATGCTTTTGATTTTTTAAAAGCATTTAGTAATGAGAGATGTACTTTTGTATAAAATAATTTCAAACATCAACTATACAGATTTTGAGAAAAGGTAGTTTCAGCAACGGGATTAGGGTTAATTTGACCAGCCAAGGTTCAAATCCTCCTTAAATCACCTTAGATCAAATTTTTACCTGAACTATTATCTTCTAATAAAGTACCCTATAAATGCATTTTAGGAAAAGAAATTTAGAAACATATGCTTATATTTTAGAAAGACTTAGTATCTCTTTCTTTCGGGCACCCTGGAACGAAAACTTGTACCCGACAATACCATGCATACTTTACCACAATGTACATGTCTTCGTGAAAAAGAAGAAATGTTGAACAATTGAACTGAACCCGACATGTTGCACTTCTTTTCTTCTGTTGAAAAGTTGTCTATTCCGTAACCGTTAAATCAGAAAACCCCTGTTCTTTGCTTTTCAAAGAGAAAAGTGTCAGAACGAAATGTTTGCAAATGGAGCAGTTCCGATTTCCGGCTGAACTACCCCTCCAGAAGTCGTTCTGATCCCAAATAAGACCACGTACACCTCCTCGCTCGCTAGCGCGTTGTTCGCATCCACGTTTCGCTTGTTTTAGAGATCCTGAGTATTCTCGCTCTTACTTAAAATACAACCCGTTGCTGCTCGGCAGCCCACTCATGGCCTACATAATGGTGTGTGCTTACGAGACGCTTTTTTCCGAGAGCACCTGCGACAATCAGAATAATAATGAAAAATAAAAAACAAGCTCTGATCGAGCAAGTTTTGTCGATCATTCTGTGAATGTTCGCCTTGTGTTGTCAGGGTCATGGTTAAAGCCTAATGTTTATTCGATAGGTTGCCATTATATTGGCCTTTTGCTTATCAAATTTTAAATTTGGCCTTTTTTTTCAAAAACCCTATTTTAGAAATTTTCTCATTTTGGCCTTAGAATATTCTGTTTGGCTCAATTCATTTCTTGGCCCATTGGCTTTCGCTTTTGCTTATTACTTTAGAACGATTCTAATATATAATTTTACTATTTTTTCCAATAAAGTTTTGATATGACACTTTTCAAATCACTCATAGTGACTGTCGCAAAAACGAAGTAATTCCAGATAAGAAAGGTTTCTGTCCCCTTTCTAAAAAACTGTTTTAATGGAATGCCTCTAGAAGACGCTATGTTTGTCTCTCAGAGCATCATAAGAATCATTTTCTGTTTTGCCGTTTCTTTTCATGGTCGAATTCCTTTACGAAAACCAACACAATAGAGAGTGAAATATTATTATATATAATTTGAGAGAGAGAGATTGACAATTTATATTTATCTGTCAAGGGTTGCTATATTGTCTTTTTTTCAAAAACCCTTAGGTCTAGGGAATATTCAGTTTGCTAAATTCATTTTGGCCTTTTATTGGCTTATTTTGTATGACTTTTAAGAACACTCTGTAATATATACTCTTTACTATTTTTCAATTAACTTTGATATGACACTTTTCAGACGTACCCTCATAGTGATCTGTCAAACCGAAATTCCAGGATAAGAAGGTTTCTGTCCCTTTCTAAAAAACTTGCTGAATCAGAAATGCCTCTAGAAGACGCTATGTTTGTCTCCTGTAGAGCATTCATATAGAATCATTTTTCTGTTTTATACGTTTCTTTTCATGGTTCGAATTCTTTTACTGAAAACTTCAACACATATGGGGAGTGAAATATTATTATTATTATAATTTGAGAGAGAGAAATGACAATTTAATAAGTTTATCTGTCACAGGGTTTACTATATTGGTCCTTTTTCAAAACCTTGGCCTTAGGAATATTCATTTGGGCTTAAATTCATTTTTGGCCTTTATTGCTTTATTTTTTTTTCTTATGACTTTAGAACGATCTTACTACATAATTTTACTATTTTTTCAATAAACTTTCGATATGACACTTTTCAAATGACTCATAGTGATCTCAAACGAGTAATTCCAGGATAAGAAAGGCTCTGTCCCTTTCTAACACTGTTTTCAGTCGGAATGCCTCTAGAAGAAGCTATAGTTTGTCTATGTTGAGTCATCATGACCATTTCTCTGTTTTCATATGTTCTTTTCATGGTCATTCTTTTCAGAAAACTTCAACACAAAAGCTGAAATATTATTATATTATAATTTGAGAGAGAGAGGACATGGTATTTTTAATAAGTTTATCTGTCACCAGGGTTGCTCATATTAGCCTTTTTTTAAGGACAAATTTTTGAAATTTGGCCTTTTCAAAAACCCCTTGGCCTTTAGGGAATTTTCATTTTGCCTTAAATTCATTTTTGGTCTTTTTTATTTTTGCTTATGTGTTTTAGAACGATTCTTACGTATATAATCTTTACTATTTTTCATTACAACTTTTGAATGACACTTTCAAATGTCTCATATAGTGATCTGTCAAACAGTAATTCCAGGATAAGAAAGGTTTATGTCCCCTTTCTTCAAACTGTTTAGTCAGAATGCCTCTAGAAGAAGTATGTTTGTCTCTCTGTATAGCACAGAAGATATCCATTTCTTCTGTTTTTACTGATTTCTTTTCAGGTCGAATTTTTTTACGAAAACTTCAGCACAAGCGTGAAAATATATTATTATTATTTGAGAGAGAGAGAAATGGAATATTTTAATAAGTTTATCTATCACAGTGTTGTATATATTGGACCTATAAGGCCAAATTTGGAAATTTCTGGCCTTTCTCAAAACGGCCCTTGGCATTGGAATTTTCCATTGTGCCTTAAATTTATTTTTTTGTCTTTATTGGCTTTATTTTCGCGTATGACTTTTAGAACGATCTCTTAATATATAATTTTACTATTTTTTTCAATAAGTTTCTGATATGACACTTTTTCAAAATGACCTGTAGTGATCACAATAGGCAAGTGTTCCAGGATAAGAGGTTCTGTCCCTTTCTTAGAAACTGTTTTCAGTCGGAATGCCTCTAGAAGAAGCTATGTTTGTCTCCTGTAGAGCATCATATAAGAATCATTTTCTCTGTTTTTATACGTTTCTTTTCATGGTCGAACTTTTTTACGAAAACTTCAAACACAAGAAGCGTGGGAAATATTATTTTATTATAATTTGAGAAGAGAGAAATGGACATTTTCTTAATAAGTTTATCTGTACACATGCTAATTAGCCTTTTTTAAGACAAATTTTGAAATTTACCTTTTTCAAACCATAACACCTGGTAGAAATTTTCATTTGGTCCTTAGGAATATTCGTTTGGCCTTAAATTCATTTTTGCCTATTTTTTTGGCTTTATTTTGCTTATGACTTTAGAACGATTCTTACTACATAGATTTACTATTTTTTCAATAAACTTTGATGACGGACACTTTTTCAAATGACTCATAGTGATCTGCCAAACTAATAATCAGGATAAGCATAGGTTTATAATCCCTTTCTTCAAACTGTTTTAGTCAGAATGCCTCTAGAAGAAGTATGTTTGTCTCTGTATAACAGAAGAACCATTTCTCTGTTTTATCGTTTCTTTTCATGGTCGAATTTTTTACGAAAACTTCAAACACAAAGCGTGAAATATTATTATTATTATTTAGAGAGAGAGAATGGACATTTTAATAAGATCTATCGTTGCTATATTAGTAGCCTTTTAAGGACAAATTTTGAAATTGTTTCAAACCCTGGCTTTAGAATTTCTATCATTAGCTGGAATATCTGTCTATTTAAATTCCTTTTTGGCCTTTTTTTTGGCTTTTATTTTGCTTAGTGACTTAGAACGATTCTTACTACATAATTTTACATTTTTTCAATAAACTTTTGATAGACAGCTTTCAAATGACTCATAGATGATCCTGCCAAACAGTAATTCCAGGATGAAGAAGGTTTATGTCCCTTCTAAAACTGTTTTAGTCAGATCCTCTAGAAGAGCTATGTTTGTCTCATGTAGGAGCATCATATAAGAACCATTTCTTTTGATCGTTTTCTTTTCATGGTCAAATCTTTAGAAACTTACAACACAAAAGCGATGAAAATATTATTATTATAATTTGAGAGAGAGAAAATGGACAATTTTAATAAGTTTATCTGTCAAGGGTTTCTATATTGATCTTCATAAGGCCAAATTTTAAATTTGGCCTTTTCTCAAAACCATTGGCCTTAGGAATTTATTTGGCTTTTTTATTGGCGTTATTTTGCTTATGACTTTAGAACGATTCTTAACATATAATTTTACTATTTTTTTCAATAGACTTTTGATATGATACTTTTCAAATGAGCCTACAGAGAGTTGACGTGAAACTGAAAGTTACATAAAATGGTGGACAGATAGACAGTCTCGTCTTTTATTTCAATGTAGAAGAAACTTGAATAAGGATGGGAAAAACCTACGGTTTAAAACCGAAAACCGGTTTTGTTTCCGGTTAACAGGTTTTTTTTCGGTTATTTTGCCCGTAATAAACCGACTATTTTTTTAAATCCAAAAGCCGAAAAAAAAAAACGGGTTGTAAGATAGGCTCGATTTTAGGTTCGACTAGACCAAATTTACCAAATTATGAAGCTTTGAATTTCATCATATAGTTGCAATCACCGACAACCGCTTCCTCGAGGCGTCTGTTGGTTGGCGGATTACTGAAAGAGTCTCTATGAACAGATAAATATTGCCCAATGGATTGTTTTCTCTGCACAACAATATAAAAAACTTTTCTGCAAGCGGCGTCTGCTTTTTGTATCCCAAAAAATATTTATCTTAGTCGGAAGTTCAATGTCGCGTGAGATTTGTATCGGCAATAATGTTATTGTTCGAGAGAGTGTGTCAGATCAACACATTGCTGAAAAGGATCTTGCTAGAGCAGTTTAGATGATAAATATTAGGCCATACATTAATTTCTTGCGAAAACAATGTTTAATAAATTTTTTACAAAACTTCTTATTGCAATAATTACACATTTATTATATTTTACATATTTAATTACTTATTTATAATCTTTACGATTACATTAATTAAATTTTGCATTAATACTACTTTGCTATTGATATTATATTACAGTACTAGAAAATCACCCGTCATAGTTTGACACAGGTGCAAATTGCCTCTCTTCATTCGAGATTTCCCTTCAAATTTGACGTTGTTTAAATGATATAGCTAGTGCGACAGAAATGTTTAACATTGATTGAAAACAAATAAAATAACATCTTTTTATGACAGGGAAATATTTTTTTTATTTATAGTTATTAACGTATTTTCTTTATTCAAAAAACCTCTTGGTCACTAATATTCCGTGTGAAGTATTTTAATCCTGTTTAATAATTTTCCTTGTACTTCAGGATGTCTTTTGTAAATTTCAAGTGCATTAGGAATCCACGACCTTGAGAGTGTAACATGTATGTCATGTAAAAGACAGGCTCATCGAGGTAAATTCAAATCGATCGAAGTTTGCCCCTGCGGGATTTGTTGATATCATCGTTGTTTGGAATAACGAGGAACGGCAGTGCGGTGGAGAATGAGTAGATTTCACGTCACTAGTGATAGACATTAATTTTTTGGCAAAGAAAACAAATATCGCCAATGAATGTGCATCTCAGACTACAATTTGGCATCTAAACTATCACACGCTAAGATATGCCATCTGACGTAATTTAATACTTTCTATTAAAAAAACGGAAATTAATTTGGAAATGAAGTTAATATAAATTTAAAAATTCTCAGGAACTATTGGATCACAGCGGATAAATTTTATATCAATCCATAGTAAATTTTATTTGGACTATTTTAGAGCTATTAAATTTAAAATTAGAAAGACGATTACTCTTTTAAATTTAAAAGTAACTGAAGTTTAGGTTCTCTAACAATGAAATAGTGCCGTTTAACGTCTCGCAGTGCTAGTGGCGCGAGTTTGTATTGTGACGTCGATCGTTACCGGAGGATCTGGAGCTATTGTATTAGTAATAATAAATTATGATCCCAAACTTGGCTTAAGAATGAACAACCGATAACCGGTTTTTAAAACCGGTAACCAGTTTGAAAAACTATGTTGTAAGCGGTTTTAACCATCGTTAAACCGATGTAAATAAAAAAAAAAAAGGTTTAACGAAAACCGTTTTTTTTTTCAATAACCGGCATCATTACTTTGGAATCATTCCAGCTCAGAATAAAAAAGACGGACGCAAAACTAAAGACATTACGAACTTCCTATTGAATTATGCAGCTTATTCTCATTTTGCGTTCAACAAGAATGCATTTTACTGATAGTTCAGTACACGAATTCATCACGGAAACTGGGTGTAACGTTACTATACATTCGGCGGAAAGTTAAACCCGTATATTTTTTTTCTCGTTGTTTTGATTAAGCAGTTATGAGGTGGGAAAATACCACATATTGAAAAAAAAAGAACGTCAAACATTATCTATGTTGTAAACTGATAAATAAAGAAACAAAAAAGAACATAAAACTATGGCATGTATAGAGTAAGCCCTGTTTCCTCTATAGCTCTTTTTTCAAATATACAAAGTGTTCTGAAATGGACAAACGATTTTAAACCTGAATAGTGAGTTCTGTTCCAGCTCGTGAACAGTAGAACCTTGCCCCCCCCCCCAAACAATGAAAATAATAATATAGTAATAGATTGATTTGCTCTTCATCGTAGTCTCGAAAGTTTAGTTAATGTTATCACTCATTGTGAAGAGAGAGATTGTTTACAGAGACACAGGACATCATAATCTGACTTCAGAGGTACCTTTCTTTGTCCCATATGCGCAAAATATTACAAAGTTGTACTAAATATTGCTGTAATAGTAGATTATTGCTATATTATGCGCTTGTTGTACACATTGTACATTGACCGTAATATTACATAAATTTGAACATCATATAGTACATTGATTGTAGTAGTTTGTAAGAATTGTACATACATAGTTGACGTAATATGACTGCTAAATTGTGCGGCAGTTGTACATATTGTGCAGTTGACTGTAGACATTATCTAATTTGGTGCATAATATTGTCATTGAGCTATAGCATCGCAACTAATTATATATAATATTGTGACATTGACTGTAGCTATTATGTAAATTTGTACATAAGTATATATGCATTGATTGTGTATTTTGATAAATTTGTCTATCAACTATTATATTGACCTGTAGTATTACGAAGTTTGTCTAATTTATTTGATCACTGTAAACATATTTAAATTTGATATAATACTGTACATTGAGCTATAGCATATATGATAGAATTTGTCCTAACTATTGTAATTGACTGTAGAGAATTAGAGTAAATTTGACATCGATACATTGACCATAAATATTTAAATGGGAATTTATACATAATATTGTGCATTGACTGCAGTGTAATAAGTAACATCTACATAATACTTACATTTTGACTGTAATTATTATGTAATTTCGCTACATTAAGTCCAAGCGTTGCATGTAAACTTCGTGTATTATACCCCAATTGCTATATACATTACATTGATTGTAGAATTAACAGCCTTATTACATCAACGTTGACTATAGCATTGAAATTTATACATAATATTGTGGCATTGACTGCAGTATTAGAGTAAATTTCTACATACTATATACATTGACTGTAGTATTATGTAAAATTGTATACGTTGTCATTAACTGTGGTATTATAAATTTTACATGTATATAGTACATTGAGTTGTAGTATTTTGTAAATTTGGAACATAATATTGTATATTGACTGTAGTATACGTAAATTTGTACATAATATTGTACATTGGACTATAGATCAATGTAAATTTGGTTATAATATTGACATTAACTGTAGTATTATGTATAAATTTGTACATAATATTGGTAGCTACATGACCTGTAGTATTAGTAGGAATTTGTGCAATATAGGTACTTGATTGTAGTATTTTATGAAATTTGACATATATATTGTTCATACGTGATACGTAAATGTTCGGTACATAATATTGTACATTGACTATAGCATTCAAGTAAATTTGGTATATAATTGTACAAACGAGTATTATAAAGTTGTACATAATATTACATATCGACTATAAGGCATTGCAAGTAAATCGTCATATATAGATACACTTGATTGTAGTAGCTTGTAATAAGTTGTACATAGTGATATGTACTGACTGTAGTATTATCGACACATTTGTGCATGATTGCGTACATTATCCAGCACGCGCAAATAATTAGTATATATTGTTACTATGCTGAGAAGGCCATGTAATTGGCGTAATCTTATATAATATTGTATACTTGACCTGTAGTATTAATGTAACGTTGTACATACATATTGTACCTGACCAGTAGATTATGTAAAATTTGTATATACAGCTTTACTTGTACTAGTAGATTAAGTAACGTTGTACATGTATAATGCATTGACGTAGTATTGGCGTAAATTTGTACATAATATTGTACATTGACTGTAGCATTATGTAAATTTGTACATAACATTGTACATTGACTATAGCATTAAGTAAATTTATACATAATATTGAGCATTGACTATAGTATTAAGTAAATTTGTACATAATATTGTACATTGACTGTAGTATTATGTAAATTTGTACATAATATTGTACATTAACTGTAGTATTATGTAAATTTGTGCATAATGTTGTGCATTGACTGTAGTATTAAATAAATTTGTACATAATATTGCGCATTGATTGTAATATTATGTAACTTTGTACATAATATTGCTGTGTAATATTGTGCATTGNTTGTAATATTATGTAAATTTGTACATAATATTGCTGTGTAATATTGTACATTGATTGTAAATATAAATTTTACTCCCACACAAATACAAAAACTTTGCAAAACAAATACAGAAGCCAGTGAGATAAAATATTTCAGCAATGCAATGAAAACAAGCGAAATAAAATTCTTATAAGACAATAATTTAGATAGCCAGGAATTTTTACTGCCATAATAACCTTAACAGTGGCGCAAGCACGTGAAGGTGGGAGAAGTATCTTGATGAAATAATGAGATAAGTATTTAATACAACAGTATGGAAACTGTCTTGATAAATACGCAAAATAAGCCATTACACAACAGATAATCTTCTTAAAATTTTTATAATATGAACCGTTTTGAAAAATCGCTGAAAAGCCTTACACCATAAGAGTAAAAAGAGATTAGTTGGAATTTAACAGGGGGGAAACAACTCTCAACCTGGTACTATGATCTTATCTCTCTCCTTTTCTTTTTTTTTCAATGTGAAATATTTGCACAGATCTTTGCTTTAATCAGTATTAACGAACTTCTAATGAAATGTATGTTTTATCAGTATTAGCAAAATTGTTATCAAATGTCTGCTTTTACCATATTACCAAAATTGCAATTAAATGTATGCTTTTATCATATTACCAAAATTGCAATTGAATGTCTGCTGTTATCATATTACCAAAATTGCAATTAAATGTCTGCTTTTATCATATTATCAAAATTGCAATTGAATGTCTGCTGTTATCATATTACCAAAATTACAATTAAATATCTGCTGTTATCATATTACCAAAATTGCAATTAAATGTATGCTGTTATCAGATTAACAAAATTGTCGCTTTTTTTGGTGACTTCTAAGGCTGGTTTGGCGGTTAAACTTTTAACCAAACGATTTAGATAATCATTGGCAGTTGAAACTTTAATCAAGCAATTTAGCTAATTAGAAACATTCCATTTCGAATTTACTAGTTTTAAATAAAAAAGAATTAAACCGACTCTAAGAATATATAATTCAACGCTTTGTGTATTAAAGAAAGAAACAAATTCGAACTTGGCGCTTGATACTGTAGCCAAATGGATTTGGCGACTGCTTGAAACAGAAAATTCATCCACTCTGGTGCCCTGGGCAACTTTCCATCTCTTTTTAAACCTTCTTCACGCCATTGGCACATTAATCTTCCGCAAAAATTAATTTAATTGGTCATCGTTTGGTTATTAATACAATGCAAAATCGCCGTTCTCTTTCAGGACTCGCTGTATAATTGTATCATCTTTCACTTTACTTAACTTTACACTACGACACACCTCTGACAATAGAGATAAAAATCTCCGGTTTGGAGTTTGGATAAGTGTGCGTAGAAACTTTATTGAACAAAAAAAAATTCCATACAGTGGTTTAACATTGACGAAAAACATGTGAAAATTATAAATACAATCAAAAATGTGTGTTTATATATGAAAAGAAAGACTCGCGAAGCAAAAACCATTTTAAGACAGGTCCCAAAAGTTCGCTGCATCTATATATTTGTAGGAGGACTGATTAGAGTTTATCATCTTTTACTAGTGGAAACCAGTGTGTGAATAAAAAATGGTCAATCATTAAAAAACAGTTGCTTGATCCATCAGGAATGATGCATCAGTATAAATTCCTTAAACAGAATAAGATTCTTTATGTAATGTAGAAAATTAATATTAGTACTTAAAACAGAATTTTTCCTCATATGAATTACTAGCAGTACGCGCACGGAGTAACCCGTGGAACCAGGAATTCAACAAAATGAAGAAAAAAACCGCCCACAATGACATGAAAAAGTTCTGAAAATAAAACAAAAGATACACATCATTGATTTTCCCGCTTATTTTTCTTCGCGATAATGACATTTCAACTGTAGGAAAACAATACATAGCAAGTTAATCCGAAACAGTATTAAAAAATTGCAACGTGAAAATGATTATTATAAAGCAAATAAAATATGCGAGACATAAACACGTTAAGACACTGCCGAAAATAATAATCGAAGTCATTGAGTTGAAGGTTATGACGTATCCTGCGCTCTGCACCGTCAGCCAATGAAATTGCAACAATGCATGCTGGGAAGGCTCCGGTGAAACTTCCGCGGGAGAATGCTCGCTAGAGAAAAATATCTTTCAACTGGCCAGGAAAAAATTAATTAAAAAAAAAACTGAAAAAGATATTTTAACCGTTCTTGCTTTAAATCCGACAGAATCGCTCCAGTTATAAGCTGAAAAAAATTGAAAATAAGAATTGTGTTATTAGAACGTCGGATGCAGCAAATTTTTGAAAAAATAAACTTTCGATGGCAAAACTGACAATTTTTAAAAAATTTCTCAAAATTCAGTAAATTATATTTGAAGCCGAAAACAGACTTCATTAGTACGAAAATTATTTGTTGTATTCGATGGTGCATTGATTGTTTTTCAACGATCATTAAAAAAGATACTACAGCCGTAAACGTGCCGAAAATGACCCAAAACAACACAAAACATTAAATAAAAAGTTTTCTAGATTTAATTTTAAAATTCCGGCTTCGAGGTGCATTGAGTCACCTTTAAGACTACCTATGTGCTAAATTTCATGGGTGTGAGTGCGATAGATTCGTCTGGACATCGCGCGCACGCAAGCACGCACGCACACAAACATTGCCTTTTATAAGTATAGATGCTGAAGAGGACAATAAGTTAATTGGATTTGATTATGTTATTTAATGAGACAAAAGTTCTGTACACACGGTTAGGCAATGAGTTGAAAGCAACTACAAGGACTGCACAACCATCTGCATGAAAGAGGACGACTGAGTTGACTAGATTGGAATATAGAGCTTAATCGTACAAAAGTCAGATTTTGTTCAGGGCAACAAGCCTTACCATATGTCATACACACAGTTAGGAATTTTACTCTTTGCATGAAACTTCTGCTTTTTACTTCTTCGTATACGAAGTATACTAAGAGAAAGTATTGTAACCGTCAAAAAATTCTAACTCGAGATTTTGACAAATCTCCACGTTTTAGACCTCCCTGAGTCCGAAAAACACAATTTTGGAATTATGTCTGTATGTCTGTGAACACTATAACTCAAAAACTTTTAGAGCTACGGGGATGAAATTTGGTATGTGATCTTGACACATAATTTGCAGGTTTCTGTCAAATTTTGGACAAAATCGGTCAGCGGAAAGTCTGACTGTCTGTCTGTCAGCGTTAATGTGAACACTATAACTCAACCAGCGGGAGTAGCCTCCCCTAAACTTTCTCGTATACTTCCCCCAAAAGGTGCCGTTTCCCCTTCAACCGCGCGGCTAAAAAAATTCGAAACTATTGTTACCCAGAATCCACTGACTATCAGAAGGTTTTTCATTATAGTGATTGAAAAACATCTAGGTAAAGAATTTCAAAGAGATGCGTAACGATTTTCCTCTCTTACCGGCTCAAGGACAAACTGACGTAATTCGCTACTCCGTAATGAAATTCCGTTCCGTTCTTCCAGTACGCATGCGCGTGGAGATAACGGATTCTCTTCAAAAGTAAATTATACAGATCGACAGACAGTCAATCCTTTGACGGATTTGGCCCAAAATTTTATACGGACCTACATTCATGATGATAAAACTGTGTACCAAATTTTATTCATCTAGCTATTCAAGTTTTTGAGTTATAGTGTTCACATAATCGCGGGCAGACAGATAAACAGACCTTTGTCCAAAATTTGATAGAAGCCTACAAATTATGTGTCAAGTTCACATACTAAATTTCATCCCTGAATCTCTAACAGTTTTCGAGTTATCGTGTTCACAGACAGACAGACATACAGACACACAGACAGACATAATTCCAAAATTGTGTTTTTCGGACTCAGGGAGGTCTAAAACGTGGAGATTCGTCAAAATCTCGAGTTCGAATTTTTTGACGATTACAATACTTTCTCTTTGTATACTTCGTATACGAGAAAGTAAAAACTTGAATGGCTAAATGGATGAAATTTGGTACACAGTTTTATCATCAGAAATGTAGGTCCGTACCCAATTTTGGGCCAAATCCGTCAAAGAGTTGACTGTCTGTCGGTCTGCATAATCGCATACTTCTAAACAATATAACTCGAAAACTCTACGGCTTTGATAAATAAAAATTGGTATGATGGTTACTAACATTAATTATAGTTTTGTACCCAAATTTCGTTTCAATCGGGTAAGAAAAGGCGTTCAAATTGCATATTCAATTTTTTTAAATTGCGTATTGGAAGTAATCTCTGCGCATGCGCAAGCTATTCAGCTATAGCGAGCGAGGTCATTTTCTCCTGTTTTCTTTTCGCTCGCGCAAGGCCTGGCATTAGCTTAGTTGCTAGAGTGTGATAGAAAATAAATATCGCTAAGTTTTAATACATACGCATCTCTTTGAATTTTATTCTTCACCTAAATACTTTACAATCTCTATAATCTGCAATGAAAAATCTTCTGATAGTCATTGCATTCTGGGTTACAGTAGGTTCGAATTTTTTATCCACGCAGAAGGAGGTGAAATTACAAATTTTTGAGAAGTATACGAGAAAGTTTAGGGGAGGCCACTCTCGCTGGTTGATTTTGAAATTGTAATTTTTTCCTGAGATAACTTCTGAAAATGTTATTCGAAGAAAATAATTTTTACGTCATCTTATGGAACTAAAAAAAATTCTATTTATTGATGTCATTAATATTGCTGAATTATATTTTGTATAATTTCCACAATTTTGAATAAATTCATTTTTAATTCTAGTCTTGACAGCGTATACGCAAATAAATGTATTTAATTTTTTGTCTGGACAGAATAGCAAAGCATATGTAAAAATACAGTTAATAAAAACCTCTATGATATTTTCCTCAGACGTGTGTGGCAACACGCTTATGAAAAAAAATTCTTTTTAAATATCACTCCTTTCTTATGTAGTTTCATAGTGCAGTGAAAAATTATTTTTCTCCTTTGTTAATAAAATTAAACCAGCGGGTGTGGCCTTCCCCTAAACTTTCTCGTATAATCCTAACACATGTGGAGAAAAATGAGCTGAAAAGCATTAAAACGAATAAGCGTCCCTAACTAAGTGGAGAAAAAAAGCTTGGGAATCGAAAGCTTGGAGGCGAAAGGCGTGGGTAGAAGCGGAAAGGATTAGCACAAGTGAATCGTGCAATTACGCAATAACGGCCTCGCTTCATTGTGTGATGAGAAAAGACAAATAGGCGATTTGAACACCTTTTTTTCGACCGATTCAAACGAAAATTGGGCACGGATCTACAATTGATGTTAGCAAGCCTCACACCAATTCTTATTTTTCAAAGCCGTAGGGTTTACGAGTTATAATGTATAGAAGTATGCGGTTATACAGACCGACAGATAGTCGTCAACCCTTTGACGGATTTGGTCCGAAATTTGCTATCGACCTACATTGCCGATGATAAAACTGTGTAAAAAAGTTTATCCATCTAGCTATTCAAGTTTTTGAGTTATAGTATTCACATGACCGCGGACAGACAGACTTCCCGTAGACGGATTTTGTCCAAAATTTGATAGAAACCTACAGATTATGTGTCAAGATCACAGACTAAATTTCATCCCCGTAGCTCTAATAGTTTTCGAGTTATCGTGTTCACAGACAGACTTAATTCCAAAATTGTGTTTTTCGGACTCAGGGAGGTCTAAAACGTGGATATTCGTCAAAATCTCGAGTTCGAATTTTTTGACGATTACAATACTTTCTCTTTGTATACCTCGTATACGAGAGAGTAATAAACTTTTGTGACATACAGCCTCACTAATCAGATTGCACCTGCTCTGTATAAAACACCTGCTAACACTTCCTTACGCTTCTTCCTACCGTGTTTAAATTATTTTGGCTAACTTAGTTCAAAACATCCTTGCATTTCTGACACTAGCTGTCAGAAAACACATTTTCTGATTGAAGAAGGAAGCATTAAATGGGCCTAACATTCGAAAATCGAAATTAAATAAACCTTTGTGGCATACAGCCTCACTAATCAGATTGCACCTGCTCTGTATAACACCTGCTAACACCTCCTTACGCTTCCTCCTACCGTATTTAAATTATTTTGGCTAACTTAGTTCCAAACATCCTTGCATTTCTGATACTAGCTGTCAGAAAACACATTTTCCGATTGAAGAAGGAAATATTAAATGGGCCTAACATTCGAAAATCGAAATTAAATAAACCTTTGTGGCATACAGCCTCACTAATCAGATTGCACCTGCTCTGTATAAAACACCTGCTAACACTTCCTTACGCTTCTTCCTACCGTGTTTAAATTATTTTGGCTAACTTAGTTCAAAACATCCTTGCATTTCTGACACTAGCTGTCAGAAAACACATTTTCTGATTGAAGAAGGAAGCATTAAATGAGCCTAACATTCGAAAATCGAAATTAATTAAACTTTTGTGACATACAGCCTCACTAATCAGATTGCACCTGCTCTGTATAAAACACCTGCTAACACTTCCTTACGCTTCTTCCTACCGTGTTTAAATTATTTTGGCTAACTTAGTTCCAAACATCCTTGCATTTCTGATACTAGCTGTCAGAAAACACATTTTCCGATTGAAGAAGGAAATATTAAATGGGCCTAACATTCGAAAATCGAAATTAATTAAACCTTTGTGGCATACAGCCTCACTAATCAGATTGCACCTGCCTCTGTAAGTAAAACACTGCTAGCACCTTCTTGCGCTTCTTCATATTTAAATTATTTTAAGCCATATTCCCAAGATCCTTGCATTTGATACTAGCTGTCAGAAAAACACATTTCTGATTGAAGAAGGAAACATTAAATGGGTCAATATTGAAAATCGAAATTAAATAAACCTTGTATACAGCCTCACTAATCAGATTGCACCTGCTCTGTATAAAACACCTAGCAACACTTCCTTGCTTCTTTCCTCTACCGTATTTAAATTATTCTAACCAGTTCCAAACATTCTTGCTTCCCTTTCTACACTAGCTCGAAAATCAGCTTTTGATTGAAGAAGAGACATTAAACTGCCAACATTCTGAACAAATTAAATAAAACCTTTGTGGACATGCAGCCTCCCAATCAGATTGCACCTGCTCAGAGCACCTGCTCTCCTGCGCTTCTTCCTACGTATTTAAATTATTTTGCTAACTCAGTTCCAAATCATCTTTGCATTTCTGATACTAGCTGTCAGAAAACACATTTTGATTGAAGAAGGAGACATTAACGGGACCAACATTCGCGAAATTAAATAAACCTTGCATATAATACAGCCTCTCCTAATCAGATGCACTGCTCTGATATAAAGCACCTGCTAACACTCTTCGTACGTTTCTTCCTACCACGTATAATTAATTATTTTGCCAACTAGTCTCAAAACACCTGCATTTCGACTAGCTGGAAAACACATTTTCTATGAAGAAGGAAACATTAAATGGGCTCAAATATCGAAATCGAAAAATAACTTTTGTCATTATAGCCTCCCTAATCAGATCAAATGCCTATAAAACACTCCTAACACTTTCCTGGCACTTTCCTACCTAAATTATTTTGCTAACTGAGTTCCAAAACCTTGATTTCTGACTACTTTGTACATTTTCGATTGAAGAAGGAAGATTTAAATTCACATTCGAAAAAAACGAAATTAAATAAACCTTGTGGCATACAGCCACTAATTAATCGATTGCACCTGCTCCTGTAAAACACCTAACACTTCCTGGCCTTTCCTACCTGATTTAAATTATTTTCTAACTGAGTTCAACATCCTCATTTCTGATCAGATCAGAACACATTTTCTGATTTATAGTAGAAACATTAAATGGGCCTAACATTCGAAAATCGAAATTAATAAACCTTTGTAGTGCAGCTCACTAATCAGATTGACCTGCTCCTGTATAAAGCACCCAACACATTCCTTTTACGCTTCTTTCCCACCGTATTTAAATTATTTTGGCTAACTGAGTTCCAACCTTCTGTATTTCTGACACTAGCTGTCAGAAAACACATTTTCTGATTGAAGAAGGAAGCATTAAACGGGCCTAATATTCGAAAATCGAATATTTTTTGTGCCCTCCCCCGCATGTTTTGTTCTCCGGAACGGTACTCATAACCCAAAATACTTGTGCGTGGAGGTGGATTCGAAAATAGCAAGTCAGCATCTGGCCCTCGATGATGAAACACCATCTGAAGAAGGTGTCTTTGTGTCTCAGAAAATGTAATTGGTAAAAAAAGACTTTTTATTAGTCATATCTCCGTCTGGGATATACTGTACTAATATTTTGTCTCTAATAATAGAATATCCAGTCTATAACAAAGCAAAAATATGGTTGAAACGCACCAAACTTGGAAATACATCTTTGATGTCTGGTTTTAATTTCCCTCATAACTTACTTCATAAGACGTTTTTCATTCAAAATTTCCTTCACAGTTTGAACATTTTGATTTCGTCTTAAACGGTATCCGAACACGTTGAAAAGTCGATTTTCGGCCAAAATTCCCATTTTTTTTAAAGTTTTGGATAGTTCATTAATTTACCTATCTAAAACATATTTACTTTTGTCGGTACATTAATTGGAAGATGAGATATTAATTGTTTTATAACATACCGAAAACCGGAAGTGGGCGTTTAATTAACCGGAAGTTGTCATTTAAAGGGGCAGAAACCTGTCAAAAATTCTTTTAAACTGCATCTTTTCAAGTAATTATGATGTTAGTATATTTTTAGGAATGTTTTTAAAGTTTAGATACTTAATTTAAGCGTGTGGCAGAACTAAAATTTGATTTTTCTCGAAACTAGACTTTATGCATAATTTTCACAATTCAAACATGATAACTCAAGATATTATCATTCGATTGTTCTGAAATTTTGTGAACACTTTCTTCAAATGTTTCTTTAGTGAATGTACTAGAATAATGTATATTGTAACAATATTTTTTATTACTGTCTTTTATTTGAAAAATGACATAAAAAATTTGCTGAAAATCTTATAATGATTGTTCGGTTAGCTCTAAAATTTTTATTTATCCAAAGAATGTTAAGATTCTAGTACAAGCTCTAGTCCATAGTATGTAGTTTATTTTAGTAATAGTTTTATTTGAATTATTACAAAAGTTTGACCTCTAGCATGTTTGGAGTTTTTGAAAATTTCCTCTAAAAAACAGCACAAATTTAGGTTTTTTTGAAAATTTATAATAATTTATACTCAAAAATAATACTCTATTATTAATCTTTATAAAGTTCAAATCTAAAAAACATATTATGGTGTTTCTATAAAACAATTTTAAAAAAAATTGCTCCGAACGTGTTCGGATACCTTAATTTAAACGAATTCACATTCAAAACATAGTTTAAAAAAAACTTCCGAAATCATGATTTTCTTGATTTTTTTTCTTATCATTGTATTGAAAAGAAATGTAAATAAACAAAAAATAGATGCGTTAGAAATTATTTTTTAAAATTTTTTTAAAAGATGTTTTCATTGGAAGAGTTCAAAACTTTTGGAAGTATATAGTTTCGTAGTAAAAATAACAAATACAGTACTTATACAGGGTTCCCCTTAACTTCTAAACGGTGACAGCTTAGGCCATAAAGTTGGTGTCTAGGTATAATAAAAAGGCTATGCGCTACTCGATGAGACAACTTACAACGCCATCTATTGCCAAATTTTGGAATTAGCGGTCCTATCTCGTAAATGGTGAAAGATACGAGAAAAAAAATCAGTTAGAAAGTTGTAGAGAACTCTCGATTCAATACGAAAAGATACCTTACGCACATTAATACTCAAAACAGAATGAAAAAAATTAACATTTATTTTGTCACGATTTCGAAAATTGTCATGTCATAAAGAGTGGAAGAAAGAAACTGAGAACGTCCCTGTCTTCTGGATCATTTATTTATATTGCTCAAAATGCTCCTCTTTAGCCACTATATACATTTGCTCTCTGCACTGGATTTCTCGCTTCGTTCGAGTTTCACGACGTCATAGTGTTGAAAATCACAATCAAACAAATGTTCAGGCTCATAAAATGATCTGGAAATGAAGGACGCAAAATCTGTACAGGAACCATCCCTTCCCCCAGCGAAAAAATATTCTCAGGCTCATAAAATGATCTGGAAATGAAAGATACAAAATCTGTAGAGGAACCATCCCTTCCCCCAGCGAAAAAGGTTTTTGAGAAATGTATTGTTGGTAATTAGAAAAAATTTGTTTCGTCTAATGAATTTGAATTTTCTTTGCTTGGGAATAGCATGTATAATGTAAAAAGATGTAGAATTTCCAACCGCGTAACCTGTGCCTTGTTGACAAGAAAGTATTCCACCCATATTCCGGCAGACAATTCAGTTGAAAAAAGTTTGACACTAAAAGATTTTTCAAAGGGAATACGTTCGTGATTTTAGCTATTTTTTCTGCTTGGCATGAAAGTCAAACCCTTGGTGTTATAGCTTAGAAATTTATAAAGTAACTAACAAACAGGAAAATCATTAATACTAGTTTCTGAAGATAACAGTTCTGCATAAATTGATCAGTAAAAGAAACTTGTCTTTTAAATTTATTTGTATTGATAAGTGTAACTATACATTTGCAGTTTATTGTTCGCGATTTTATGTAGCCATAATACATGGCCGTGACCCGTCAAAATAGCTCAAGCCATAAGGGCTAGGCCAGTGGCGGTTCGTCCATTAGGGCTGCAGAGTTGCAGCACCCCTGAAATTAGTTTTTAAACTTGTATTTTTCGTTTTAAGTCTTATTTGCTTACTTTTGCACTCTCAGAGTTCAATGACTTATGAAAAAGCAAAAAAAGTAATAAAATTTTTTTAAAAAGTCATAAAAAGAATCCAAACGAAGAGAGACACAGGTCTGAGCTGCAAAATAATCTGCCCCCCTCCCCGAAATCCGTTCACTAAGCAGAAAATCCGGAGTGAAAAAGCAACTCTTTCTTCCTTTAGCTCAGACGGGCTGAAAGTCAATACAGCTCTGGCTGGCACGGAGCCAACTGAACGAAAGAAAGATGCTCTTTTTAATATATTTTCTATTTTCCCTCACTCTCACACAAGTTGCAATCTCATTGGCTGTTTACGAGTTTCGGTTCGTGTTGCGACGATAGATTCGAGCAAATAATATTGTTCTAAAATTTTCAAATTTTTAGAATATTTCAGTAAAAAATGTATTTAATATGTTTTAGCTTAAAAATGAATTTTCTGTTTATATGAGTTATTTGATATTCATTTTTGAAAGAGTGTTATCGAGTGAACTGGGCGAGGAGGGAAGTGTATATGTGGAGCTCCGATTATTATTATTTTTTCGTCAGAGGAGTCGTCACATCAACATTCACTTTAATTTTTGTTAGCAAAACTAATAGAAAATGTCACATGCTGGTTATTTACTTTGTTTGTAAAGCAGGAAATTTGACATCTGGATTTGGAATTAAAAAATGTGGCATACTTGGAGATAAAGTAGCTTTTAAAATTGTATTCTCTTGATAAACATTCTTCTGCAGCCCTCCTGGTTTCCGAGCTCACGAGCAGCCACTGCCCCTGCAAAATAGCCCAGACAAACTAGCCATTACCAAAATAAGCACGACAAAACAGCCCCTACAAATAGCCCAAGACAAAATAATGTTTTTTGATGTTATTCAGTAATGAATTTGGGTTATTTTGTCGGGGATGATTTGTTGGGTCTCTTATGGCTTGAGCTGTTTTGACGAGGTACCCTGTAGGGCTTTAAGTACGGAATACCTCAAACCTTTGTGAATAGAATGTCGACTTTTCAGCAATATGCAGAAAACATTACTTAAAAGCATAAAAAAAGAGATTAGTGCAATTTCAATTAAATTAAGGAAAATTGGAACCCTAAGTCCGTTAACCCTAACTCTGTTACTTCTATGTACTTTTTCTCAAAATCTGTTACAGATACATGTTTGAAATTCTTATACAAGTAAAGTTACATCTTTCTCATTATACTGAAATGATTTATAAAAAAAAATTCAAAAACTTATTTTTTACGAATTGTTTTTGTGTCAGAACAAAAAATGCGAAATTTTTAATCTCGATGTACCTTTTCTGAAAATCTATTATAGTGTTGCAAAAGTCTTACTGCGGGTGTATGGTGTAAACAGTCCAACACGCAGGATAATGGAGAATGAAGGTTTATTTACAAATATGCAGGAAAACACGTAGCGCAGGTACAGGAAACAATAGTTCTTGCACAGATTGCTAATGTAAATAGACAACAATTCACAGGTAATAACAGTTCAGCACTTTGTTATCTAACAACACAAACAGTCAGCAAATAACTAGTAACGACAATAACTGCACTTTCAATAGCGCTCAGCTCACCAGTTTCCTAGCTCGCACTACGGACGAAACTCTAAAGTCGTTCCCAATGGATCAACACTACTACTACCGCTCGGCGTCAAGAACTCCAAAGACGTTCGCGCTCCAAGGCGATCCCAGTCGATCAAGACTCCCTCCGTCGTCCAAGCGCTCTCCTTATATAGTTTACCCGGCAGGCCGTGACGTCACATGATCTAGCACATTCAAGCGTATCTCCTCTCCTAATAGAGATATCGAGAAGATTCCAGCACCTTTGAGATCCCATATTTCGTCGCCAATGTCGCCAAATGTATCGCCAAGGTCAGGAGTCCAGACGTGGCTGCTGTCGGTCATCCCATACTTACCCCTGTAAAACACTCTTCCCAACCATAAGACTCACATTGCTGGGAAGCGACTTTCCACGTTTTTAATAATAGCTACCTGTTTGAAATTTTTTATAGAAGTCAGGTACACCTTTCTCATCCTACTGAAACGATCTTTTGGTTAATTTTTGATTTTTTGTAAATTTACAAAATATTTAATTAGACATAGTGAAATTTTACCCTATTTTGACGCAAAAAAATTGTAAAAATTAGAGTTTTGAAATTTTTAAAAAACTCTCATCTTAGTATGATGAGACAGGTGTACTTTATTTGTATAAAAAGTTTCAAACATGTATCTATAACGTATTTTGAGAAGAGGTAAATCGAAATGGACAATTTCACATTTTTTGTTTTGACACAAAAAAATTTGTAAAAAATAAGTTTTTGAATTGCTTAAAATCATTTCAGTATAACGAGAAAGATGTACTTTACTTGTATAAAAAATTTCAAGCATGGATCTATAACAGATTTTGAGAAAAGTACATCGAAGTAACAGGGTTAGGGTTAACGGACTTAAGTTTCCAAATCCCCTTCAATAATTCTGTTCAAATCATTATATGAAGGGTTTGAAAATTGAAAGAACCATTTTGTATCATTTCCATATTGCTTGTTTGAATTTTTGCATTCCCAAAAGAAAATGTATTTCAAAAAACTTCATTAAAATTTGTTTCTTGATAAATGTCTAGCCTAAATTATTCTCTGCCATATAATTATATGACATCTTCTAATTTTGGAATGCTTTGTCGTATTGATTAAAATTACAGTCCATGTGGATTGCAAGGTAATTTTTATATCGAATTATAATGTCTATTAATGACTAAATATTAGCTTAAAAGTTTAAAAATAACATAATTCGAAGCATGCATGACTCACGTGCACTAGGGTTTAGGGGTTAATAGACCTTTCGACTTTAGTAAAATAAAGCACCTTTCTTTCCGCAACGGGTCAAAAAATAACGTGAAAATAATAAATGACAAAATTTCTCATTAATATCTTCTAAATAGTTCCATTCCCTAAAAAATTCCCTTTTTAATTCTTCTGTTTTGTTTTATTGAATATAGATGGCGCCATGGGACTAGTGCTTCTTTAAAAATTTGC
>BGPR01011883.1:0-17368 GCA_013235015.1 Araneus ventricosus
GTTTGTATTTTTTTAGACAGTTCATTGGAAATAATTGACTCTTGAAGGGAAATGTTTTCTGCTGTTTTTCCAGATGTTTTTCAGAACGTATTTACAATTCTGCTAGTTTGAACATTGATTTACACTGGCATACAAAAGTTAAGGAACATTTCGCAAATTGCGAGAAATTTGCAATTAATACTAAAACTATGTTTCGAAATCAGTTCTGGGGAATCGCGTGACATTAGTAGAGTATCATATACATATTACAGTGAAGATTCGGTCACGAGGACAATTAGGGGGACCACCAGAAAGGGTTGAAGGCGAAAATGGAGTTCCACCCGTCCTGTTTCACAGAAAGCTGATAACGAGATGTAACTTTTATCAATGGTTATGGTTTAATGTGCATAATATTTACATGCATTTTCGTAAATATTCGGGAAGATATAAATGTTTCTTTAAAAATTCCAAATTTTTCCCCATGTGTTTTGCTTATAACATGCAGAGTTTTCTTTCAAATTATTCGAAATTTGCAGAACACTTGACAGTATGTTACAGAAGTATTGTATTAAATGTTGAAGTAAATGCGTTGAATATTAGAGAAAATATGAGTGTTTGTACTAAATAATTTTTTTACTGCGCTTGTTCGAGACGCAGGGGAATTTTTCTTTCATAACTTCAAAGCCAAATATATAGTGCAACTTAAAACAAATTCCAATTGAATGCCATTAAAATTCAGAAAGCTGTCGACATTTCAGTGAGATGAATTTCAATTTCTTTTTAAGAGAAGCTAAATGATGAGGGTTCTTGCACAAACTGATATTTTGTAAACTTTAATAAACCGAATCTTCACTTCACTTTCTGAATTTCAATGGGATTCAACTGGAATTTTTTTTAAAAAGGTTGCTCTATATATATGGCTTTGAAGTTATAAAAGAAAAATTCCGCTGCGTCTCGCACATGCGCAGTAAAAAATTATTTAGTGCAAACATTCATATTTCCTATAATATTCAACGTATTTACTTCAAAGTGTAATACAATACTTCTGTTACATATTGTCAAGTGCTCTGCAAATTTCGAATAATTTGAATGAAAATTCTACATGTTATAAGCAAAACACATGCAGAAGAATTTGGGATTTTTTAAAGAAACATTTATATCTTCCCGAATATTTGTGCTATGCTTACGAAAATGCATGTAAATATTATGCACATTAAACTGTAAACATTAACCAAAGTTACATCTCGTTATCAGGTTTCTGTGAAACAGGGTGGGTGAAACTCCATTTTCGCCTTCATCCCTTTCTGGTGGTCCCCTAATTGCCCTCGTGACCGAATCTTCACTGTAATATGTATATGATACTCTATTGAATGTCACACGATCCTCCAGAATAGATTTCGAAACACAGTTTTCGTATCGATTGCAAATTTCTCGCATTTTACGAAATGTTCCTTAACTTTTGTATGCCAGTGTATTTTATTGTATGCCTTCAAAAATAATTCCAACATTTCTCTGACTGTTAGGAAAGACGAGTAGTGGTTACTCTCGGAAAACAAACCGCTCGTCGAAAATAACTGCTTTTTAAAACCGCTATGAATAGCCGGTTGATTCTATTGGTCGGTGTTATTTAGAGAGTTCGTAGGAAATAATTGACTCTTGCAAAGAAATCTTTTCTGCTATTTAGCCTGTGTCTTTCAGAACATATTTACAATGCCATTCTTTTAACATTGCTTCATTTTATTGTTATGTCTTCAGAAGTAATTTCCAACATTTTCTCCGATTGATAGTATCATAAATAACTGAAAAGCGCTATTCATCTGGCCCTTTTTTCAGTTATTCTACTTTAAATAAAACATCGTGTTGGAAACTTTAGATGAAAAATTTTAGACTAATAAATAGATATTCAAGGAAAGGATAGTTTATCTACATCTCTATAATCAAGCTTAAAAACAATCAACCAGAAAAATAAGAATAAATTTAAAAATAAAATTTTAACTTAAACTTCAAACAAGAACAACAAAAATTTATTTATAAACAATAAAATTTAGAGAATAAAATTTAGAAAATAAAATTTTAACTTAAACTTTAAACAAGAACAACAAATATTTATTTATAAACAATAAAATTTAGAGAATAAAATTTAGAAAATAAAATTTTAACAATGTTTAAGTAGCGCGCAATTGCAGCAGCAGAACAAAAAACAAAGAACAATGGAAATCAATATCACTCAAAGAAAGCCAAAAAAACAAAGACTAACTCAGAGGTAATCGAAAAAAAGCAAACAAGGAATCCATTCTAGTCCATTTTTTCAAGGGCTAAGGACTTTATTCGAAATGGATTCAAAATAATAATTGGGAAATTTTTCTGTAAGAAGCTTGCATTGCGCCAAACATAGCTTCTTTTAGCCCGAAATTTCCCAAACGAAAGAGAAAGGAGATCTATACTCCAAAAAGTATTTTCAAAAGAAAAAGGAAAAACAAAAACACAAACATCAAAACACTAATAAGAGTGTTTAAAATTATGAGCCATCTGGCTATATTAAAATTAGCCATCATAAATAAAGTACTATAGTAAAAGTAATTAAGTAAAGTAAAGTATAACCAAGTATTTTTTTCTCCCTGTCTCACTCGAAATAAAAAGTAGTGGAATTTAGTAAATAATATTTATAACCAATTAAATGGCATTGACACATCTGTTGAGAAAAAAGCACCTTTTTTTTTTCTCGAAACCGAGAACTGACAGTAATTTCCGCAACTGTTTTTTTGGCGGGTAGAAAAAATTTCCTCCCTTTTTCTATGAAACACGTTTATATCTAAGAGTTAGGCATTTTTTAAAAATCAACGCTCAAGCACAGTGATGCTTTACCCAAGACTCAAACCTTCTACAATAGCAAGAAACAGATTACTTTTGAGAAAAGAAAGCTATTCCATGGTACTAATTAGTTTTTTTTGTTTTGTTTTTGATTTGTTCCATTCGTTTCCACTTCTTGAACAATTAGGAAAAAATTTAAAGGGTTTGAAATCATTAGAAAAACTTGAGGAAAAGATATGGATTGTATAATTTAATTAGAATTTAAATATTTATAATCCTGGATGCTTTACAAAAAAGAGTGTTTTAAAGGTTACGAAATATTCTTTGGATGACGTAGAAATATAAAGTGAGAAAACTTTAAAACACTGGGAAAAAAAAGAAACTCGTTTATTATTTCATTATTAGAGCTCAAAAACAGTTATAATTATCATTTACTTTAGCTTCGTACGTGTGAAAATTTTATTTGAGAAGGAAAATTCTTAAGCCTTAAAAGTATCAGAATTATTGGGCAATATTTTAGCAAGAATTTAAATTCAGAAAAGTAAAAAAAGAAAGTGTTTATAACTTATTATACAAATATAAAAGAAAAATGGGTTAGTTTTATAAATTTGAAAATGTGCAAAGATTAGTTTAAAAGTATAGCAGCAGAAGGCACGATATAATTTTCGTAACAATTTATTTAAAACAATTATTCCATATATTTTGGAGGATGAAAATATTATAGCGTAGCATATAAATATCAGTTCGCTTCTTTGCAAAAGTATTTGGAATTATTCGAAAATGTTGCATAGGAATAACAATAAGAAATATTTTACGACTTTTTATATAAAACTAAAAATTGCCCTAGTTTGGAGGGTTAAAAAAAAAGATTGACAGTAAAAATAGGATGTATTCTGCAAAGAAACAGGGGTCCATTTATTTATTTATTTACTTATTCGATGATTTTCATTTCAAGGTGAAAAGATAAGACACCTTTACACCTAATTTATCTATGCATATGTATAAAATAGGTGGAACATATCTATGAATTAGTTTCTATGAATATTTTCACTTTTTTCTCTATTCTGGGCATGGGGTAAGTTTATTTTTATGATGGCCATTTTTAAAAGCCAGATGGCTAATATTTTTAAAATCAATCTTACTAGCGTTTTTATGTTTGTGTTTGGTTTTTCTCTTTCTTTTAAAATAATGCTCTTTGATGTACATATCTCCTTTGTCTGTTGTTGGGAAATTTTGGGATAAGAGAAGCTATATTTGGCATAATGCAAGCTTCTTGCAGAAAAATTTCCAAATTATTATTTTGAATCCATTTCGAATAAAGTCCTTAGCCCTTGAAAAAATGGACTAGAATGGATTCCTTGTTTTTTTCTTCGATTCCCTCGGAGTTTATCTTTGTTTTCTGGCTTTCTTTGAATGATATTGATTTCCATTGTTCCTTGATTTTTGTTCAGCTTCAATTGCTCGCGACTTAAATATTGTTTAAATTTTATTATCTAAATTTTATTGTTAAAATTTTTTTCTTGTTTTTGTTTAAAGTTTAAGTTAATTTTTTTATTTTTTAAATTTATTCTAATTTTTCTAGTTGATTGTTTTTTAGCCTTATGAATTCGCCCATATTTTATAGCTTTATTTGTTTGATTATTTTTCCCTTCATGTAATACAATGAAACTTGGTTGATTCGAAAGTGTTTAATTCCAATTCTTCAGTAATTTCGGTTTCTCAGATTCCTTGAATTTCCTGTTAATATTAATCAAGCGCCTACAATTCGAATTTATTTTAGTTAACTCAAAGTCAAAATGAATTTTTTTCAAAAAATACTTTTGTTTCAGAATTATACTCGTCAGTTAAATGCTTCTTACCTTGTACCCCTTGTGATTGCAGCTGAATAATTTTTTAAGACCTTCAATTCACTCGAGGACTTGTTTCAGAATTATACTCGTCAGTTAAATGCTTCTTACCTTGTACCCCTTGTGATTGCAGCTGAATAATTTTTTAAGACCTTCAATTCACTCGAGGACTTGTTTCAGAATTATAATCGTCAGTTAAATGCTTCTTACCTTGTACCCCCTGTGATTGCAATTGAATAATTTTTTAAGACCTTCAATTCACTCGAGGACTTGTTTCAGAATTATAATCGTCAGTTAAATGCTTCTTACCTTGTACCTTCTGTGATTGACTGTGTGAATGCGTTTCGTTCAAGATAACAGTACTGAATAGGAACCGAACGGCACGGACGACTGCCATTGAGGAGAATGTCTCACATTTTGCAGAAGGTAGTCCAAGTACAAGTATGCGTGAGACAGCCCAAAGATTGGGTTTGTCCCAATCCACCGTTGCTGGGATTCTGGCAGCAAACAGTGCAGTTCGTCCAAGCAGTGGAGTCCGTAGATTATGAACTGCGGAAGGATTTTGCTATTTGCCCTCTGCAACAGGCAGCGGCAAATTCCGATTTTGCTGCGTCAGTGTTATTCGAGAATGATTCTTCACTTCAAGTTCATTTCTTTAAAGCCGAACTCGGGATAAATACATTGGTGCTTGTGCGATGCTATGCGATTCCAACTCGCCTCTAGAGCTACCTATCCCTCTCTAGCGTTTGTCGATGTGGTACTGACTCACTCTGCAGAGTAATTTTCTATTCATTAATATAAATTAAGAATTAACTAATTTAAGAAGTGAAGAAACTCCACTATAAATTCAGATGACCTAGAGATAATTTTGGTATTGCTAGATTGTTAACACATTTTGGTAAAAAAATCACATTTATGCTGAAATGTGATTTCTTGCCAAATCGAGACAAACGATATTCAATAAGGTTCAAAATTTGATTTAATATTTATAGTTTGGAAGCTTTAAAACAAAACGGTTTTACAAAATTGTTGATGTTATGTCTCAAAATTAAATCGTTAAAATATTTTTTAAATACTCTGTTTAAGACTGATGACAGATGTCTGATGAATCTACTAGAATACATCTAAGTCTGTGGTATTCTCGATAAAAATTATTAATAACTATCCGCCTTCGGCGACCAGTTGGTTCACCCGTTTAAATTACTTTTAATTTTTGTATTTTATATTAATTATAGCATTACCCGTTGCAGTTTCAGCCGCGATAAATCAGGACAGATGAACAAAAAAATGAATATTTTTTGTATTTGATATATAGTAAAATATTTTAAGACGTAAATTTTAAAATGCCAACGATACAATTCTGTATGATGCATCGCAGCTAACGGAACTTATAAACTGAGTTTCGAATAACTTTTACTCAATTCATCTATCACTCATCGTTAGAATGATTAACGCTGAATATGGTCTCGAAAACCGAACATGCTGGACGCCCGTTTGAACCAGTGGGTACAAAAAGTGAGGAGGCAAAAAATTCATAGACATCTAAAAGACCCGGAAGTATAGGGGGTAGACAATAAAATTTAAAAATTAGTTAGTTTTACCGAACACTATTGCCTTTTTGTAATTCCTAGTTTCAGGCTGTAATTTCTAGTTTCTATTATCAAATTTGATGAGTTATCACTTGAGGAAATTCAGGTTTGGAGGCAGTACTGTACTCTTAAGCCTAACCAAAATTTTAATAAAAAAATACCTATAATGCAATATACAAAAATTTGAAAGCGTTTTCATGCCTCATAATTTTAAAATGGCAAGAAAGCATGAGATTAAATGCTTGAAGAAAGGACAATAATCATTTCAGTGTGCCTCACACACAATAAAAACAAACAAACCTGAAATCAAATATCTGTTGCCACGCTTTATAAAAAATAATACTTTGAAGCAGGCGCGATAAAATATTTCAGCAATGAAATGAATACTGAAGTGAAAATTCTGCTTTGTAGTTCATTTCCCAAGAAAACAATTTATACTATCACAACCGTAACAATTGCAAAAGCGCGTGAATAAAAGATTTGCTGAAATAATGAGATGGTTTGAATTTTATTTACAACAATAAAAACATTGTTAAAATTCATGTTTTAAAACATCTTGAAACATTAATTAAAATTGAACAAAATACCGCATGGAAATAAGATTGGTGACATTGCAAATTTAATTTTTTTTTATCTTTAAGATGATGTAAAAATTGTGTCTTTTCGATAATAGGATCCGAAGTTATTTCAGAAAAACATTAAAATTTCAAGTAATTTTTAAATAATTTAAATTCTACTTAAAATTTCGAAAATTCCTTTCTTAGTGAGCACCTACTCCCCAATAAACAACCGCCTGCCAAATTTCAAGCTTCTAGTCCGAGTGGTTTGGGAGATGTCGTGATGAGTGAGTCATGGTATTTGTCTTTTATATATAAAGATCTACAGAAAGATAATGCAGTTATTGATGAAGTCAATTCAATCTCATGTCAAAGAATCATCACATGCGGTGGATGAATACTGAAGTGGATTCTAATTTTAGAGGATGCATTTGGGAAAAAAGGACGTGTCGTTACAGCACAGAGTAAGACAACGTGTAGTTGGATCGAGACGACATGCGCAGTTACATTTATCAGTAGAATGTGGCGCCCCGTATTTGACTCAGTTTTAACTGTGTATTTTATAAATTACTACACATGCATTTTAGTTGTTTATGAATGAAATGTTTAACAACCTCAAAGAAATAGCTGATGTGCATTGAAATCCAAAAGGAAAATTAAATTGAAAAGGCGATTCGTATTATTCTTGTTCCTGATGATTTGACCGTACTTTGTCGATCAACAGTCTGATTGACAAAGCACTGGCAAATAAGACTGAATCTGAGAGTAGCCACTTGGGGTATAAAAAGGCAGTGGCTGCTCGTCCATTGGACTGCAGGGCTGCAGCACTCCCTGAAATTTTTTTTAAACTTGTATTTTCGCTTTTAATCTTATTCGCTTACTTTTTCAGTCTCGGAGTTCCATGACTTACGAAAATGCAAAAAAGTAATAATAAAGGGGAAAAAAAGAATAAAATGAATCCAAATGAAGAGAGAGGCAGGTCTGCCCCCCTCCCGAGATCCTTTCACTGCGCAGAAAATCTGGAGAGAAAAAGAAACCTTTTCTCCCTTTAACTTAGACAGGCTATGGACTACAAGGGGGCGCAGCTCTGACGGGCACGGAGCCAACTGAACGAGAAAAAGATGATCTTTTTAATTTATTTTTCATTTTTTCCTCATTCCCACACAAAGTGGCAATTTCCTTGGCTGTTTATGGGTTTTGGTTTCGGTTTGCGTTGCATCAACAGAAACGCATCTAATTCATTGATTATTTGCTTTCACTTGACAGAAGGCTAGATTTCTTTTGAAGAAGATATTCATGTTTGGAAGAGTGTTATCGAGCGAAGTGGGCGAGGAGGGAAGTGTGTATGTGGAGCTCTGTTTTTTTTCCCGTCAGCTGAATCGTCACATCAACATTCACTTAACTTTCAGTTAGTAAAACTAGTAGCAAATGTCATATATACTGGTTATTTAATTTATTTGAAAAGCAGTAAATTTTATATCTGGTTTTGGAATTAAAAAAATTGTCCTATAGTACAGTATAATTAGCCTAAAAATCGGCCAAACCTAAAGATCCAAAAAGAAAAGTTCTCTGCAGTGCCAAATTATTTCATACCCTCCCGTAGTAAGTAGCAAAAAGTCACACGACCTCGAGCGTCGGGTTTCGGAGGGAGGGGGGTGAAAAGTGGGTGAAATGGTAATTTTTCACAGTTTTTCGAAGATATCTCGAAAACTATCGGGTTTTCAAATTACAAGTCAGTTAACAAATTAAAGAGCGTAAAATTCTCTACAAATAAATACTTTTATTTTTCTTCCAGCTTTAATAGTTTTCTAGATAAAGGGTCTCAAAGGTTGCCGCCATCTTGGATTTCTCTCCCCCCCCCTTTTTAGGTTTTTCCTGAATATTTCGAAAAATATTCAATATTAAAATTACATGTGATTTTATAATTCCAATTTACAATTTGTACCATTCCCTACAAATTGATGCTTTGATTTTTCTTAAAGCTTTAATAGTTTTTGAGATAATTGGTCTCAAAGTGGATGAATTTTTAAAAATCTTAGTTGCTTGTCCAGTCATGGCAGGGTTTGAAAAAAAACATTAAATCGTATAGTTTTGTATATTTTTACACATGCTTGTGAGGAGCTTTTGACGAACATAATAAAAGTCCCCGATCCTGGCGGGTGAGCTCGCGTCGCCATCTTGGATTTCATTCCCCATTTTTAGTTTTTCCCAAATATCTAGAAAAATATTCAATTTTCAAATCACAATTGACTTAACAAATTAAAGAGCGTAAATTTAACTACAAATACATACTTTTGTTTTTCTTCCAGCTTTAATAGTTTCCGAGACAATGGGTCTCAAAGTTTATCGCCATCTTAGATTTCATCCCCCCTTTTTTAGTTTCTCTTGAATATCTCAAAATCTATTCAATTTTTAAATTACATGTAATCGGAAAATTAAAGAGTGTAAAATTCCCTACAAATTTTTGCTTTTTTTTAGCTTTAATAGTTTCTGAGATATGTAAGAAAAACTAAGACAAGGGGGATAAAATCCAAGATGGCGGCAAATGTTGAGACTCATTATCTCCGAAACTATTGAAGTTAAATCAAAAATAAAGGCATGAATTTGTAGAGAATTTTACACTCTTTAATTTTATAATTACATGTAATTTGAAAATTGAATAGATTTTGAGATATTCAAGATAAACTAAAAAAGGGGGATGAAATCCAAGTTGGCTATCAACTTTGAGACCTATTTTCTCGGAAAATATTAAAGCTAGAAGACAAACAAAATTATGTACTTTTAGGGAATTTTACGCTCTTTAATTTGTTAAATCAATTATAGTTTTAAAATTGAATACTTTTCGAGATATTCAGAAAAAATGGGGGGATGAAATCCAAGATGGCAACGTTGAGCTTCCCCCCCCCCCCTAGGATCGGGGACTTTTACTATGTTCAACAAGTTTCTCCTAAGAACATTTGTACCAATTTTAAAAACTATATTATTTTTTGTTTTTCTTCAAACCCTTCGTTTATTGTACTATCAATTAAGACTTTTTACAAATTTATTCGTTTTGAGATCAATTATATCAAAAACTATTAAAGCCTGAAGAGAAATCAAAGTACGAATCTGTAAGGAATCGCACGATCTTAAATTTGTTAAATCACATGTAATATTAATATTGAATAGTTTTCGAGATATTCAAGAAAATCTGAAAAGGGGGGAGAAAATCCAAGATGGCGGCAACCTTTGAGACCCATTATCTGCAAGACTATTAAATCTGGAAGAAAAATAAAAGTTTGTATTTGTAGGGACTTTTACTCTTTTTATTTTGTTAATTCATTCGCAATTTGTAAACTGAATAGTTTTCGAAATATTTAGGAAAAATTGTGAAAAATTACCATTTTACCCTTTTCCAACCCCCTCTCCCAGAAACCCGACGTTCGAGGTCGTGTGACTTTTTACTATTTATTATGGGGAGGTTATGGAACAATTTGGCGCTCGAGTGAACTTTTCTTTTTGTATGTTTGCGTTTTGACCTAATTGTACTGCACTACTGCTGAAAGTTAAAGTAGCTTTTTAAAAATGTATTCTCTTGATAAATAATATCTTTCAGCCCTCCTCGTTTCTTAGCTCACGAGCCGCCATTGCACAAAGGTTTAAAAGTGAAGCGCTGTTGTACCTTAAAATGTATGTAAAGAAGGTATGCTCCTTTTGATTCCTTCTCAAAGAAAAGTAATATTTTCCATTTCTTCTTAAGCTGAATCTAAACAGGAAAAACAGCTAGCCACAACAGAGCATCAAACTCTCTTCACCAGTTGACAATATGACATCAAGGAAACCCGCATACATAGGGTAAGTCGTTGTTCTATCTGCATTCCCTCAGTCCATTGTTCCAAACGCCTGCGCCAGCGTCTGTCCTTTGTGTTAGATTGCCGAATGGAGACAGGATTTTCTTTGTCGCACGATTGTCCCAATGTAAACGCAGCTTTATGTGGATGAAAAACTAAAACAGCTCCCAAGGAGCCAACTGCGTGTCACCGCAACTGGATTGATAGAATGCAATTTTTTGAAGCCAAATTTCTTATTGATGAGTTTCTAGCTTATGATATGCTCCTGCAATTTGGTCAAAGTTACTGTTTCAGTGCCGAAATCTGTGACGCCACTGGTTGCATTTTATTTTTAGTGTTTAATTGAAAGAAGTTAGTTGAAGGATATAGCGAAAAAAATAAATCAAATACACGAATAAACCTTTATTCTAACAAAAATTATGCTATAATAGAATGCATTTTTTTTAAAACCAAATTTCTTATTGATGAGTTTCTTGCTTATGATCTGCTCCTGCAATTTGGTTAAAGTTACTGTTTCAGTGCCGAAATCTGTGACGCCACTGGTTTCATTTTATTTTTAGTGTTTAATTGAAAGAAGTTGGTTGAAGGATATAGCGAAAAAAATAAATCAAATACACGAATAAACATTTATTCTAACAAAAATCATGCCATTTTGGGTTTTTGAGGCTATCGATGGAGTGTATAAAGATGCAAACGAATAAAATGAAAAACTGTAATGTCTTCAACTTTGCTGAGCATCGGACTATCTGCCTAGAGACACTTGGAGGAACACGATCGATTTTATTTGATATTGATTTGATTTGGCAATTTAACGGACAGTATATTAGTAAAAGTAGGTAGTAGATTTGGTGTTTTATTATGTGCCTGGGTCTAGCAGCAGATACCACACCATAGTTAGAACAACATCAAAGGTTTATTAACACAGCTAAATGGGAAGTGGGCGAGCATGCTGTGTACAGCCTTTATATATCATGTCACCCATGAATACACTACACGATCCTTTCTTTAAAACAAAGAAGATTTCAAACAACTTCATAGAACATTAAATTATTAATAAACAAACCTATATTATTATGAATTACACTTTAAACTTAACATTAAAACTTGGCAACATAAAGGCTGTTATATATCATGTCGCGCATGAATTCACTACAGATTTGGTAAAAAAGTATCATATAATAAAATGCATCACGAAATTTGCTAATTTTGATGTCTTCCTAAGCAAAATGTTTCAGTTATATTCCAATGTACTTCCCAAACAGAAAATATAGAATTAAGAAAAAGGATTACTTTTTATACAGATCTACAGATCCTAACTTGTTGAGACAATTCTATGGTCACCAATAATTCAAGGATTTGATTTTTATGGTGGATTTGTAAAATTTTCTGATTGATTCAAAAAACATGATAATCAATTTTATATCGAAATTAAGTTCCCACCAAAATTCATGTTGCTTCACGATAACCTGAAATTCTTTTTCTACCTATTTTAAATTTATTTTTTAGAATCTGATTTTATTTATTAAACTATCAGCACCTACTGTTCTCCTTA
Organism: Araneus ventricosus; assembly: GCA_013235015.1. Lineage (NCBI taxonomy): Eukaryota > Metazoa > Arthropoda > Arachnida > Araneae > Araneidae > Araneus > Araneus ventricosus. Next base: position 12,166 of record BGPR01011883.1, read on the forward strand.
CTGGCCTCGTCATACTGTTTTCAGTTTTAAATACTGCATATAGATTAGTGTAACAAGCTATAAAACGAAATAAAACCCAGTTGAGTTCTAATATTTTGCATAACTTTGGCACGAATTTCTGCATTAAAGTCGTCAGAAAATCTCTAAATAAAGTTAAACTCTAAATAAAGTTTCTATTCCTTACAATACGCATTTTACAATATTCTTGAAGCGCTATGTTTATTGAACCTGTACAATAAAAGTGAAGCATCCTGATTTGTTAGCTATGCTTGCGAAGTGCCGAAATAAATTGTCGAAATCGGTCCAATTGTTTAGATGAGGGATTCAGTCAAGGTTTTTCCCCATAGAAAATGTACAGTGAAGTAGTGCTTTTTTTATTTCTCTCGGAATGGAGGGCGTGGGGTGCAGGCGTCATTGACGACGATTCTAGGGGTCATGAGCTTTCACATAAGATAAAAATTGCCGAAATCGGTCAAGTGGTTGAGGATGGGAGACTCTGTTACAGTTTTCCCCCCATAGAGAATGTATAACAGTGAAGTAGGTGTTTTTCGATTTATCTTGGAAATGGAGGGCAGTACCGAGGCAGGCGACAATTGACGGCGTATTTAGGGTTCATGAACTTTTAATTTTAATAAATATTATCGAAACCTATTCATTATTTTTGGCTTACCACTCCTTTGGTTTTACCATTTATTTTAAATATATAGATAGTTTATTGTGTGTTAAAAGTCACGGGCAACGTTACTGAAACGAATTTGCTTTCGGATACGAATAATCTAACTTTAATTCTAATTTTATCAGTCCTACCGGTATTGAATTAAGAAAAAAATGCTTACGAGATTCCATAATAATTATAATGATGAATTATGAAATATATTAATTACTAAAAAACAAAAAGTGTTTTTAAATGAATTGTTTTATTGGTGTACTACAACGTATAAAAAATATTTTTTTTTTATTAGAAGTCTAGAAGTTCATGCGAAATTCTCAAAACCGTAAAGTATTGAAAACAAAACGATAATGTAATTAACTCTTAGTGAATATCGAAAGAAAGAAGATTCTTAAACATTAATCATGAATTAAATATCTTTTGAATGTGATTATAATTCCAATTTCTCAGGGTTTTTAAATCAGCGCCTGATATTTTTATGATTTTTGCTTTGATCTTTAGAATTTTAATTAAAAAATATTTTACACATTTTAGCATATTAATGAAAGCATGCTTTTCAATACTTTACTTACTTTTTATTAGTATTTTACATTTTTTACTTTATAATACTATTTTTACTAGTATAATACATTTTTTTAGTATTTATAGATAATTTTTTCTAATCGAAAGATGTTATATTACATTTAAGTCCTTTTTAGAAAACTTTCTTCCTGGAAATATTACGTGTTTTGAAATAGTCAGTTTGATACTGATTTTCAAATATCAGATCTTTTGTTTATTGAAGTCATTTTTTCAAGCTTTAAAATGAATTTTAATAGATATTTCTTTATACATATTTTTTTAGCTATATAAATTACATGAAATTAGCTAATAAATATCCGATTTAAACAATTTAAGGCTTGGTTACAAGGTCAAAAACCTGAACTTTTATTTTTTCAAGATAAAAAAAATATTTTAAATGAAATGTTTAAGAATATCCAAAGCTTATAAAGATCGTTTAAGCTCCTTTTTAGGACAATTCATTATTATTATTTATTTATTTATTGTAGAGAACAATCTGTTAAAGGTATCAAAATGCTCTCAAACATTTCACTGAAGACCTGTCGTGTATGGGACCTATTGCACGTACGTGCACGCTCTCCCACTAGTGTGGTACGGAAGTTTGGAGATGGGGTGCCAGCTCAGGTGTCGTCCTCGCCATCTGACCGCAGTCCAAAATTACGAGGTCCTTCCAAAAATAGCCCTTGTATTGCTTCAAAACTAGACACAAATATAACCAAAACTAGAAAATCACCCGTCATGTTACGACGGGTGCAAATTTCCCGTCAAATTTGACGTGTTTAATTAGATAAATATGAGAGAGAAATGTTTAACATTGTTTGAAAACAAATAAAATAAACATATGTTTTATGACAGGAAATATTTTTTTTATTTACATATTATTCACATATTTCTTTATTCAAACTATATCACGTGCATGATATACCACTAACGTTATTTACTACTTTATATTAAAAAAAGGAAATTAATTTGAAATATGTGATTAATATAGTTTAAAATTCCTCCGAAACTATTGATCATAGCGAGATAAATTTTAAATCAATCGATAGAAAATTTATTTAACTGTTTTAGAGCTATTAAATTTGAAATTAGAACGACAGTTGCTCTTTTAAATTTAAAATTACTGAAATTTAGGTTCTCCAGCAATGAAATAATGCTGTTTAACGTCTCGCAGTGCTATGGCGCGAGTTTTATTGTTAGTGACGTCAGAGCGTTACCGAGAGACAGATCTGGGGTATTATATTAATAATTAAAGCATTTCACATTAACTATAAAACGTGGTTAGTGATTGAGGTAAAGTAATTCAACAAGACTTTCCGAATAATTTTTTTTTCGTAAACTTGTTCACAGAACTTCATTCAAAGATTAAAATTTGTAGCATTCTTTAAGTCCGAAAATTACATAAATTTCTTTTTTTATAATTTAAATTCTCTGAATTAAAAAAAATCAGTTCCCCTCCTAATTCAAAACCTGGATAAACAGATAAACCAGAACTAGCTACATTCCAGTTTATCTGATTATCGACGTTTCTGTTGCCTCATTTTTATAACCCTCTCATCTTTAAAAACACCTACAATAAAAATAATGAGGTCAGCATGGTCTCTATAAGCGATAATATTCTTGCCCTGGGCTCGACTGCATATATTTAGCATTCCACATTCTTTTTTTCATATCAAGTATTGTTATTTTTTCAGCTGAAGAGATAAATGGCGGGTTTATTTTATTTTAATTTATTCTGCCCATTTGTTTTGAAGAGTGGATGTCCCTGGACATCTGCTTCGCATTGCGCAACAGGTAAATGATCTTGGACGAAATTGCAAATCTTTTTTCTCCCTTTGCATGCCATCTTCTTTCTTTAGGTATTTTATTTCCTAATTTAAATAACCGGTTAATATTACCAATCTTGTTAGTATTCATAGTTTGTATTGACTAAGAAACAAAAGCCATTTTTGTTTGAAAGATATGAGCTTTTCAACGTACTTCTTAAGTCGTTTCATTTGCCTTTGCGGTAGTATTTACTATTTTAATTTTTTGAAAGTGATGAAAAGATTACCTAAGCAATGATATTTCATGTTATAATCAACTTCCATTCACTTTGTTAATTCAATTCGTTTTAACAGATATTTTCTCTTAAGGTATCTGACTATGTCTAAAAGACGGTTTTGGGTCGAAATTCACAATTTTTTTATGGTTTTACTTTAAAGCACATTTGTTTTGCTTTCGAAATCTGGGTTTGTTTTATTTTTGCCATGAATAGAAACGGAGATATATAATTTTTTATAAAACACGGTAGCTGAAAACGAAACCGGAAGTTGGCTGTTTTCCCTCGTTATACCAAATACACCGCACTCTGAAGTATAAATTAATTTGCTTTTTATTTATTTCACTTAATTATATACTCTATCTGCAAGCCATGTCAATTTGAATTAGATTTTGAGTTTCGACAAGCTACTATGGACATTTTTGCCAAAATGCACATTTGTGGAATTACAAAATTCACGTTTTGGGACATCGATAGCTAAATTGTTGTTTAATGATCGATTTTATGGTCTTAAAAGAATATTTCATGAACTGGGAATAGTTCCTGGTCAATATATACATTGAAATAATATTTTAACCTCAATAACCATAGAATCGTCCTTTCTAAGAGACAGTCTTTGGAAGGAATAAAAAGCACTAGAAAAAATTATGGGCTAAAGAATGAAAAATGTGATAAGATTCTGAATAAAAAGGTGTATCTTACAAATTTGACAAATTTCAAAAGAAATTAAATAAATATATTTTTAATGAAACGCAAATTAAAACTTTAAATGCGTTTTTTGAAAAACTTAACTTTTGTCAAAAGTTACTTACGCAAAACATGATATCTCGAAAAATTATCTATATATTTCCTTGAAATTTAGTGTAGTCAAGGCAATGAACTAGAGATATAGTTTTGAGATCAATAGTTTTTGATTTAGAGCTGCTTAATGTTGATTATACCTATGCATTTTGTGAAATTTTTAATAAGAGAATATTCGACTGGCCATAACTTTCCTCTAAATGCAAGTATTTCTTAGATCCTAGTTAATTGCCTTCACCGTAGCTGTAAATGTGCTGTGTAGAGAAATAATTTGAATGTATGGATAAAAATTTCTGCTAGAGTGTTTTGCTTCTTGCTCTAATTTTCCCCATTTTTTTACCTAAACTATCGCATTTTACTGAATCTCAAGTGTCATAAAATTTCCTGACTGGTATTAATCATTGTTTTGAATCATATTGAGTCAGAAGATAAACTGAAATTGCACATTAAAGTGCTTTTTCAAAAATTCGTTCTCCCATGTAGCAAATACCACAAATGGTACTTGCATCCAAACGAACAAAAATATTTGGAAATAGAGACGAGATTAGAAATGAAATTTCCACTGCAAAAATTAAAATCGGAAAATTTTATGCTTTCGACTTTTAGGCCATAGTGGCCTCGTTAGAGATTTCCTCCTTCGCGACCTGAGGGCTGCTGGTTCAAGACCCAACTCTACGGAAGACCAGCCTTGTGCGTTAAATACGTGGAAGATCAAATGTAGTCCAACTGGTGTGGTATCAAAATTTGGCTGGTTCAAGACCCAACTCCACGGAAGACCAGCCTTGTGCGTTAAACAGGTGGAAGATCAAATGTATTACAACTGGTGTGGTATCAAAATTTGGCCGGTGAGGCTGGCTCAGGTGTTGTCCTCCTGGTCCGACCGTGGGTCAAAATTACGTGGTCCGTCCCAAAATAGCCCCGATGTACCTTCAAAATAGGACATTAGTCTAAATAAAATACAGCGTGTCCACACTTATCGTGGTCCAATAGTCAATTTCTAAACCGTTAGAGATAGACGTATAATTCTAATTGGAAAAATGCTTTAAATAAAGGGAAGAATTATATTTTATGTTTTATGAGTCACTAAATATATTTCTGAAAAAGTTAAGAATTCTAGCTTTTTATACGGG
>BGPR01011883.1:31064-46891 GCA_013235015.1 Araneus ventricosus
TTTCAAGTTTCGAATTTTTCCTTGTTTTGTTTTAGATACCGACGTCGCTTTTGTTATGTTAATAATGATGGTGTTTATAGACATCGAGTTGGTCATTTGCATAATTAATTAGCAGACCTGTATACTTCTCTCCAAAGCCTGTTAAATTTGGGCAAGAATGCCAAGATCAAGCTGAGAGCACTTTAAAATTTCTTTCCATCCTACAGTCGCTTCTATTTTAAATTCTCCACCTTATCATTATCATAATCTTTGTCTAATGCTGCTTTATTTTCGTCACTTTTATTCCTTTGTTTTTGCCGCTAATTAAAAAGAATTTTTTTCATGGTTTTGCTTGTAAAAAGGTTAAATTTTTTCCACTTCTTGTTGTAGCATTAATAACAATGCCAAGTTTGTTCATGTAGCAAAAGACACAACCTTTGTACAATAAATAAATAAATACAAAATGTACAGTTAATTAAAGGTAGGAGACAATTTAAAACAAACAAAAAGGCTAAATTTTAAAGAAGGCAATATTTAGGACAAACAATAGTTATTTACAGTTGTTAAGAGATATTAACAAATTTCATAAAGATGCAATAAATTAGTTTTTCCTGTAAATATAGATTCTTTCTAGTATAAAGTGAGGGCTGCTTTGACTTTGTGATAGGGTTCCAGATCCGATTTCTTGGAAGATCTTCCATGTAAGTAGAAGCCAAGCTATCCCCGTCTTGCCTTGGCATCCGGGGATAGTCGTCGTCCAGTTGTTTGAGCAGTTCTCAGTCGGAAACTGAGGTTGAAGTGCCGAATAATCACTGGCCGTAGCCCAACCCCTTCCACGGTAGGTACGTTACGTCATTGGAGCGGAGTTAACTCAACCCCACACCATTACTATGGCCACCAGGGAAGCGAGAATCCGCTTACTTATTCGACGACTTTTCATTTTCCATGATCTTGCGACAGGGTTCGAGACCCGAGTTCACGGAAGACCTTCCATTTAAGTAGAAGTCTAACTATCCACGTCTTGCCTTGGCATCCGGGGATAGTCGTCTCCTAATGGGTTGCGCAGTCCCCAGTCGGAAACTGAGGTTGCAGTGCCGAATAATCACTGGCCCTATCCCAACCCCTTCCACTGTAGGTACGTTACGTCATTGGAGAGGAGGTAACTCAACCCCACACCATTACTATGGCCACCAGGGAAGCGAGAATCCGCTTACTTAGGATCGGTGCACACCAGCCGATTTGTGTCGTTGAGCAGCAAAATATAACAATAGGAACCCCCATTCCCCCTGTGGAGACACAAAGGGGGCACGTGAGTCACTATTGTTATATTTTACTGCTCAACGACACACATCGGCTAGTGTGCACCGGCCTTATTCGGAGACTTTTCAGAGCAGTAAAATATGACAATAGGAACCCCCATTCCCCCTGTGGAGACACAAAGAGGGCACGTGGGTCACTATTGTTATATTTTACTGCTCAACGACACAAATCGGCTAGTGTGCACCGGCCTTATTCGGAGACTTTTCAGAGCAGTAAAATATAACAATAGAAACCTCCATTCCCCCTGTGGAGACACAAAGAGGGCACGTGGGTCACTATTATTATATTTTACTGCTCAACGACACAAATCGGCTAGTGTGCACCGGCCTTATTCGGAGACTTTTCAGAGCAGTAAAATATAACAATAGGAACCCCCATTCCCCCTGTGGAGACAAAAGAGGGCACGTGGGTCACTATTGTTATATTTTACTGCTCAACGACACAAATCGGCTGGTATGCACCGGGTCTTATTCGGCTACTTTTCAGAGCAGTAAAATATAACAATAGGAACTCCCATTCCCCCTTGTGGAGACTCAAAGAGGGCACGTGAGTTGCTATTGTTATATTTTATTGCTCAACTACACAAATCGGCTGGTGTGCACCGGGCCTTATTCGGCTACTTTTCATTTTCCATGTAAATGAACCTAGTGTGCATTAAATTATTCCTAGATCAAAGTCCTCCCCCACTGGTGTGGTGCGAAAGCTTGAAGAGGGAACCGCCTGGTCAAGGGTCATCCTCCTCATCTGACCATCTCTTAAAATTATGAGGACCGTCCCAAATCAGCTATTTAAAGTTTCAGAGATAGAGTTTAATATGACTTTAAAATAAAAAAACAAGGTAAAAGTTTTCCCTATGGACATTTTAGCAAACTTTGAGGGGTTTTCTTTTATCTGTTAAATTCTCTTTGCATGTGGAATTTTTTGCCGGAATAGTTAATCCCGACTTGCAATGTGACATGATTCTTTTGACAAGTTTTGAAGATGTATTTCTGCAATAATATTGCATAATATGTTCTTGCTGATTTTGTTTTTTTTCTTTGCTTTTCAACAAATCCAATTACATATCTTCCCACTGCGAGCGCAAACTGTCGTGGTCTCTTTCTCCTGCATAATTTTGAATTCACTTTCCAATTACTAGTGTGGTAATTGCTTCGCTTTCGTGGACGTATCTTTTGAAAATACAAGGAGTGCTAAACTGGTTTCTTCCAATAGTAACAATTCCTCATTAGTTTTTAATTAGGTGAAATTTTAGTCAGTTACTTTTTCCTTCAAGGAGGTTACTTGCTTTACTGCATACTATGACAAAATATTAACTTTCTGTGGATTTAAATCGAAAAAATTCGATTTGTTTTAGATTAAATATCTCTTTAAACGAAGAAGACGATTTTCTTTTTAAAATGCTAATTTATGATCGAAATTCTAGACACAAATACACTTTCGTGTCACTACAAATTGATGCACATAAAATATTTCTGCTTGTAGTTATATATCGCGCTGCAAATATATCGATTATTATATTAATTATAAATGATATCAGAAATTTTAACTAATTCCATTCCATCTGACTTTCGCATTATAAGAAAGAACATTTCCAAAGAAAATAAAAAAGAGCGATGAACGCGATGTTTTGCAAAATTACAAACTTTTAAGCGAATATTTTTGCCTTAAAACAAAATAGTTTTAAGGGAAAAGTATTCGCCTAAAAGTTTCTACAGAAAAAATACTGCTTAAAATTAATAAATAAATGATATCAGAAAATTTAACTAATTCCATCTGTCTTTTTAAGTATGAGAAAGAACATTTAGAAATAAAATAATAAAGAGTGATGAACGCGATGTTTTGCAAAATTACAAACTTTTAAGCGAATACTTTCGCCTTAAAACAAAGTAATTTTAATGCAAAAGTTTGCACAGAAAAATACTGCTTAAAATTAATTATAAATGATATCAGAAAAATTAACTAATTCCATTCCATCTGTCTTTTGCATTATGAGAAAGAACATTTCGAAATAAAATAATAAAGAGCGATGAACGCGATGTTTTGCAAAATTACAAACTTTTGAGCGCATACTTTTGCCTTAACACAAAATAGTTTTAAGGCAAAAGTATTCGCCCAAAAGATTCCACAGAAAAGATACTGCTTAAAATTAATTATTAATGATATCAGAAAATTTAACTAATTCCATTACATCTGTCTTTTGAAGTATGAGAAAGAACATTTAGAAACAAAATAATAAAGAGCGATAAACACTATGTTTTGCAAAATTACAAACTTTTAAGCGAATACTTTTGCCTTAAAACAAAGTAGTTTTAAGGCAAAAGTTTGCACAGAAAAATACTACTTAAAATTAATTATAAATGATATCAGAAAATTTAACTAATTCCATCTGTCTTTTGCATTATGAGAAAGAACATTTCGAAATAAAATAATAACGAGCGATAAACACTATGTTTTGCAAAATTACAAACTTTTGAGCGAATACTTTTGCCTTAAAACACAATAGTTTTAAGGCAAAAGTATTCGCCCAAAAGTTTGCACCGAAAAAATACTGCTTAAAATTAAAAGTAGGCAGCACAGGGTCAAAAATTCGTTCTCGAGATTTTGATGAGTTTAGCTTCGTTCAAATGGGGTAAAAAATCACTTTTGTAGTCATGCCTGCCCGTTTATGTGTGATCAAGATTACTCAAAAGAAAAATAGCTGTGTGGACCAAATTTAGCCTGTGGTGTTTGCTAAAAAATTGTTGGTCTGCGCCAAATGTTGAACTAACTTCGTTAACGGAAAAATTTATTTCTTCAAAAGTGATACTCCATGTTCTTCATGCAACAAAACTACACGGCAAAGGGCCATATTTAGAAAATAATTTTAACATGTACGGTACCATTCATATAGAATGAAAATACAGTAGAACCCCGCTAATCCGAACTAATTGGGACCGGTGCCTGTTCGGATTTAAAAAATTTGGATTACCCGAAATTCCGATAAAAATAGAAAAGAAAAAGATGGTGCTAAATAAAATGTAAGCTATAAGTACTCAGTATTATTATCTCTTGAATTCTTTTATTCAAAAGCGATAGAAAGAGAATATGTCTCTCCTTTTTATTAGAATAATGGATGTGCTCCTGTATGAAATGACCTTATCTTACGGCTAATTGCATTAATTTCTTCAATGTGTACAAAATTATGCATGCTGAAAAGGTACTTTTTTGTTTTTAGCATGTATATTTAAATCTTTTCAGATAATCTTTTCAATTACATATAATTTTCGGAAATAAAATCGGTTTGGATTAACCGGAATTTCGGATTAGCGGGATTCTACTGTACTTATATTTAATATTTACCTGCAAATTTCCCCATATGCCCATACAAAAATATGTACAATCTGACGTGGCCATGATTAAAAATAATTTTTTTTAAAAATTGTAAAAGTCATAGAAAATTTGTGTCATTGAATAGATAAATCATTGAATTTTAAGATGTCGTAAAAATAAATTTCTGCAGATAATATCTTCCAAGTTTATCGCCTAAAAATATTAAAATAGTGAAATAATAAAAATAGTAATAAGAGTGACGAAACATCAAGGGAAATGCAATTTTGAACACTATTCAAGGATTTTTATGTATTCGAATTGAGAACCTTTGGTTGTATTACGCTCGATTAAAATCTATTCTTTTCATCACACTTTATAAGTGTCATTCTTATGTTGAAGTATTCCAGAAAGGCGAGGGGAAGAGATGTCAGAATTTTTTACCCTCTTACAGATAAAATTTGCACCATTTATTGTGGAATTTCTCATCAAATAATGATATCCACGCCGTAATTTTTTATTAACCACTTCATTTTGATTTTTTTTTTATCCTACACAGCATTCAAACCAGATCTGACAACAGCGCCCCTTGCAAAAAAAAACAACAGAAACTTTTGTTATGACTAGGCCGAAACATAGCCAAGTTTTCTCTGTATTGACTCTTTTCTCTGTATCTTTTAACTTGACAGAAAAAAAAAGCAGAGGAAAAAAAAAAAGAAAGAACCAAAACATATTTATTATTATCGTTTGCGATTTTGATAAGCTGATTCATGTCATATGAAAATTTTCTTACCTTTCGAAATTTAAATATTTCATCAATCATATTCTGTCTGCACATGGCCCAAAACATTAAAAATTAAAAATCACCTTCTAGCCTTGTCTTGCATGTACTTCAATTACGACATGTTTATACTTTGTTTTCTATTTGGTTTCCTCTTCAAATAAACAAAGAAACACAGGAACTAAAAAAAAATCATTGATCTTTAATAAATCCAAATAAAAAAAATCTAAATCTTTTATTTATCTACCCTCCGTCTTTTCCACAAACCAAGCCAAAACCTTTCGGGTTTCACAGGAATCCCAAATGAGTCATTAACCATTTTAAGTGTCGATCAATCGCCATTGTTCCGAAACAAGAGCTGAGAAAAAAAGCAGTTAAGTTTTTCTTGAGATGTTTTTTACTTCTCATCACCAACGATAAAAATAGTGGAAAAAAAAGGTAGATATAATCAATCCCACGCTCAGTGTTTTTTCTCGAATGTGTGCCGATTGTCCAGAGAGCACAGAGCCTGGGGCGCATTCCTGTCCTTAACCTTGGCAGGTGTGCGTGAAGGGCAGTCGAACTGAGGCACGAGTGAAAGTGCCGTCGCCCTGTTTCAAGGCTACAGGATATAGGTTTACGGTTCGCGCTAGTCCACGCTCCACGGCGCGAAGTGTCTTTTTCCTCATAAAAAACTCCTCTTCGCTCCGTAGGCGAGAGGAAGTGAAACCGACTATAAACAGCAGAAATTGCCAACCAGATTGCTTGTAGGAATTTCACGCCCCAATGGAGGCTTTTTTCCGATTCCGGAGGTGGATAATTCGACACTGAAAAGTGGAAGAAGGATCGCTTACTTTTTTTTTCTCCGATTGCGGAGGGTTTTGTTTCTGGTGGAATTCGGGCATTTGTAAAATTTTTTCTTCGATTTTGCTTAATTTCGTCGTTTAAGTAAGGTTACAAAACGTCCGGATGTGGTCCGGACAATCCGGATTGCAAGGTCACGTTCGAACTAGCGTCCGGATCTTCAGAATATCCGGATTTATGAGAGACACTGAAATTTGGAAGAAGGATCACTTAATTTTTTTTCCCGATTGCGGAGGGTTTTGTTTCTGGTGGAATTTGGGCATTTATTCGATTTTGCTTAATTTCGTCGTTGAAGTAAGGTTACCAAACGTCCATATTTGGTTCGGACAATCCGGATTTCGAGCTGACGTTCGAGCTAGCGTCCGGATCGTCAGAATATTCTGATTTATGAGAGTGAATGCGGTGAGAAAGACACTGAAAAGTGGAAGAAGGACCGCTTACTTTTTTTTTCCCGATTGCGGAGGGTTTTGTTTCTGGCGGAATTCGGGCATTTGTAAAATTTTTTCTTCGATTTTGCTTAATTTCGTCGTTTAAGTAAGGTTACAAAACGTCCGGATTTGGCCCGGACAATCCGGATTTCGAGCTCACGTTCGAACTAGCGTCCGGATCTTCAGAATATCCGGATTCATGAGTGTGAATGCGAAGAGAGAGAAATCTGTTTGTATTTCGAAAAGCTGACGTATTCGATAAAGCTGACATTATTCCGCCAGTGAAGAAAATTCATTGTTTAAACTGCTTACCTCCGTTGTTCATGTGAAAGCGAATGAGCCTCCTTATCTAAACCCCAGTTTAAGCTGAAAATTAAAAGTTTTGGCCTTTTTATTTTAATTCTTTTTTTTCATTGTTATAATTTTGAATTACCAAACATTAATAAAAATTCTATCTTCTTTGCAATCTGACGCCTTAAATTTTTATTCAATTCTTCAAACTCTGTGCTACATACATACATAACTCAAGCCGACCGACTCGCCCAAAGGGTTTAGATTCAGCAAGGATCGACGGGGAGGAGTCAGACCTGTCATGAAAGAAAAAAGTTACAATATTTGGAAGGTATGGATTGCAAAGCTACGTGCAAATAGAACAAACACACAAATACAAACAGAAACACAGACAAAAACATACACAAATACAAACAAAAACACAACACAAAAGCACCAACGGTACTACAAAATAAAACCAACGTTGCAAAACACAAAAAACAAAAAAGGATAATAATAATGATGAAAAACAGAAACTCAATCAAAGGATTACTTACATAACAATAAATACTTTGAGTGCAGTAAATTAATGTACAGAAGTTAAATACAATTCAGATCACAAACGCTGCAAATCATCACAAATTTTCCTAGAAATTTCAAAATTTGACTTCAACCTGTTTAAAAATAAATAGTTTTTACAAAGTTTTCTAGTCCAGTGAGTCCGAGCAGCACCTGTCAGTAGTAGTAAATGATAGCCCTTGGTTTACATACATGAAATCAAGTAATGGTCAACATCTCCATGCTCACCACACAAATAATCAGGATTGTTCAAAATCTTGAACCTGCACAGATATGCTAAATTCTGTGCTAGTATTATAAGAGGATCGTTGGTAGGTAGCTTTTAGAATTTTAAACTATACTTTGACCTCCCCTCCAAGGCCCTTCAACCCCCCTCCCCGGCGTGTCCGGATTTAATTTTAAAAATTATGGTAACCCTACGTTTAAGTATCATTTTATGTGAGAAAAGCTGCAGTGGAAAGTATGTATTATTCAATTTTCTAAAATATGAATACAGAGCATAAACAACCATCCATCTCAAAATTCTAAAAAATAGATACATAAATAAATAAAGCCATTTTTTACCACATAAATGTTATTTATACTATAACTGGCACACGTGATAATTACGAAATAAATATTTACTAAAATATTTGTTTCGTAATTTTCACGATAAACTTTAGTAAAATATTAATCAACATGTGTTCTGCTTCTTTAAGAATGAAAAATAAATATTAACGGTCATCATCTCAGAATTCTAGAAAATAAGTTTTCAAAAGAACATTTTTCATGTAGCTGCCAAACGATAATTACCAAACTAATATTTATAAAAGTAAAAATCCATTTACATATTAATATCAAACTTTAATTATATATTTGAGATCAAGAAGTACCAAAAATAATAAACTTCAAACTATTCCATTTCTTTAAGAATGGAAAAAAACACGAACGACTGCCTACTTCAGAATTCTAAAAAAAGAAGGAACAACAGAAACATTAGTTATACAACTGGCAGACGGTAATTACAGAGGCATTATGTAAAAATAAATAAGTATATTTTAATATTAATCATTAATTAAATATTTTTATTCATAAATTCTTTAGATTTTCACAATTTTATCAATAAATATTAATTTTATATGAAATGAAATAATCTGATTTTGTGGGAAAATGTAAATTCGCTCACTTAGTAGGTTCCAAAAAATTTTATTATTTTCAATAAAACGTTATGAGAATCAAAATTAATGATTAAATTCCTCGTGTAGGGAGTGGGTGGTGAGGTCGACTTCCTTGTCTTCGCTTCTAGATTTTGTTCTCAATTTTTTTTCTCCTCATTTCGAGACTAAACAGCTTAATAGCAAGCATACATCTCAAACCTCTTTAAACTAAACCCAAACCTATCAAAACTAGTTTTCTAATTTCCGCTTTGACCATTGTATCTTTTTCTGGAATCTTGTATGAAATTATACAAAAGGACTTCTGCAAAAGGTATTTCCTTTTTGAGTAATACGACGCAAATATAAATATAGAAATACAAAATAAAAAAAATGCAAATGTTAATACGGAAGTATAAAAGTTCTTGAATTAATGTAAAAATATCTGGAAAGTAACTATTAGTATGTCCACATACTGAAGTAAATGAGGTCTCCGTACCTGACATCTTTACAGGACCATTAGAAATATCCTACAGAAAGGATCATACTTTAAAAAAAATGGCGGGAGGCTGTCTTTTTCAAACAGCCACTGATGTTAAAGGCGTAGGACTACTTTATTCGCGTGTCTCTTTTGTTTCTCGGTTTCTCTTTGTTACTCGCGATTCTCTTTTGTTTCTCGAAGCTTCTCGGTCTCTCTTTGTTACTCGCGATACTCTTTTGTATCTGGAAGTTACTCGCGATACTCTTGTTTCTCGAAGTTATTCGTGATTCTCTTTTGTTTCTCGAAGTTACTCTCAATTCTCTTTTGTTTTTCTGAAATAGTAATGTATTTAAAATTGGCGAAATAAAATGAAACTAAGGTTACGATGAAAATTGTTTTATTTCTTAATAAAATATATTACAATGTCAATTGTTTTGTTTTGAATTCTTCAATCGTGCGTGGATATGTTACAATTCTGTGTAGGATAGGTCGATGATATGAAAAGTAACATATATAATTTAATGTCTGTTTCTTGTATAAGTTGAATCAATATATGAATTCTCCAGAGTACTAGGATAATTTGTTGGCACCATGTTCAAATCAAAATGCTTCTTCATGAAACCGAACGCTTTCTCATTCCTTTTGACATCTACATTAAAGTCACCCATAACAATAATTGAAACATCTTTATCTATATGAAACTCTTCATCGATCAGCAAACTTGTCTCTGAATATTTTATAAGTGCGCTGAATAAGAACATTTTCAAATGGGATGCATCTACTTCCGGATGAATGTAAACTGACGATAGTATTCAACGCGACTGACCATTAGTTGTAATATCGGTCATACAAATAACTCCAGCGTCGATGTCTTGTAATCGACGTTTATTATGCACATCAAAATGTATAGGATGCATGTGACGTCACCAATTCATGCGTGTTTTTGCCCAATTTTGCAACTCAGTAGTCGCTGAACTATAATTCCGATTTTCATTTTTTTTTGTAACTTCTTTTGTTACCCTTTATCTCTAAAATGAGACATTAGTTATGTTTCAACGGATGTAGTTACCTATATATAGAGGATCTCCCATACAACATTTTTTGGTCGTTTTGGCGTGTGAATCAAATTCCTTCCTGAGACCCTAATGGGAGGAGCGTAGTCCTACGTTAAAAAATTGTTTTTTACAGAAAGCATGCTGCTAAATTTATTCATAGAAAAATTGTTAAAATATTGTGTGTTACTTTCAAAAAATTGCTATGCTTAAAAAATTGAAAACTTGCCGTATTAAATGAAGTCAGTAAATTGTATTGGTCTACTATTGGATGAAACTAGTAGATGTTATAACGAAAAATTTAATAAATTTCTTTTGATAGGTAGCTGATGTCCCTTTCGTAAGATAAAGTCATGTTCTTTTTTATGTACTTTTATTTAACTCGATTCATTTTATATTTGCAAAGAAGAAATTTTACAATCGATTTTCCACTTTCATTTCCTTGTGTGCTGGGGTCCGAAACTTTGCACGCATGTATATTATCGATGACAATATATTCTTTTAACGTTTTCTTAACCGAAGAACTGAGTGGAAGAATATATTCAGTCACATTTTAGTGAATTTGAGAAAATCACCTTTCATCTATATAGGGTACTCCTATTTTTCTGGCACTCGTGTGATGAAATAGCATTCGAAATGTTGGGGTTTCATTGATTATAACTCTTCTACATGGAGAATTTTTAACAATCTTTATCACGAGTTAACATGTTCTTCCACTCATGTATCGATGGACTTGTTTATGTGGAGGAACATGTTATGTGCATGTCCCATATATACTTCCTCGTTAGAGGGGGTTGATGAAATACATAGGCATAGTAAGAAATAACCCAAATCGCAAAACTACAAAAATGTGTACATTTTCAGTAAAGATTACAAGCAGAAAATCAAACAAATTGAATGTTTAGAACAATTGAAGGAAAACCTTTGAAGAATGCCAATATTTTTTCTTTTTAAATTAATAATTCCTAAAATAATCCCAAGATGCTCTACAATATTGCTACGATATCTACGCGATACTCTACAGCATTCAGAACATCGACCGACATTGTAAATATCGTGTACAATATTTTTGTGCTAATATGGATTATAAAAAATTATATACTTTTTTCGTATAAGAACACTATTGTTCTGAGATCTTAATCTTTTCCATTGTCAATTTTGCATTTTTTTTCTGTTTTTTTTCCCTGCTTACAGTCTCCAACTTCGATGGAACTTCTTGTTCCTCGATTCTGCTTCTGTAAATCAACCTTTTTTGAAAGGTGTATAAGGACAATAACAATCATTGCACACGAGCCGAATTCCTCCACTCCGCTAATCCATTTACATAATCTTTGATATCCACTTGTTTATTGAGGATATTGCTACGAATCTGTAATACTGTTTCCCTGCCATGTTAGGCTTACGGTAGGAAAGAGAGATTTACAGCGATTCTTATTGGATACAAGCTAATGCCCCCTGACCTTGGCGATTAAATGAAGGTTCTAGAAAATGAAAGAATTATAGAACTATTTATTAGGAACTAAGATATGGAGATTCTTCTGGAGTATTCCATGTGATGTGACGTCCTGTCGGAGAGCTATGAAAACAGGAGGTGCTCAAACGAGTTAGTCTCTTTTTGGAATTGCGATCGTAGTGCGAGTTGGTAGGCTGTTAGACGCTGAACGCTACTGAGAGCTGTATATGTTATTTAATTAATTATTTACTGTCTGCTTGTGTTGTTAATTTGTGCAAGTGCCGTGTTTTTGTTACCTGTGAATCGCGTTTTCTGGAATATTCATGGAATAAAGAGTCATCTTCCATTATCCAGCTCGTTGGATTACATTCCCCATACACCCATCGGCCGATTTTCATGACAATATTCATTTTGCGATTAATCAGTGTGAGTTTCGAAAGTGAGAATTTTTATCAGAGACTCGACGGTTTTTTGTTGCACTTCATTATAATTTCCTGGCATTTCTCAGGAAGGGATATGGTCTCATACTTCCTTTTCAACTCTTCCAGAATCTTGGTAGCTATCAAGATATGGATGAAAGAATTTTTCTTTAAATGTCCACGGAAATAGAGAAGGGAAAACTGAGATCCTGTATCTCGTAACTCTGATCAAAATGCACTGTTTAACAGGTTTTATGTTTCTAATCAACAGTTTGGGTTTGTCATTTGAAAAAAGAGATTATATTTCTTAAGAAAATACAATCAGAATAAAATTTTTTTAAAACCAACTTTACCTTCAAATAGCCCACAATTTTTAATTGCAATTATTTGAACAGTGTTTTAGAAAATTATCACTTCGTCTTTTTTTCGATGAATAACTTTTAACAAAAGTTATCCATCGAAATGCGTATAAATCGAATGTGTATTAAAGCAGATTAATGTTCGTCAGGGAAACGGGAAAGCGAAACCAGCAAGTATCAAATAATAGAAAACGAAGAAAAAGAGTAGAAAAACAAATCAAGGGAGTGAAGGTGAAACTTGAATGAGAGAAAAAAGTAACATCAGACTGTTGGCCGTGTGCCAAACCTGGGCTATGGCTTGAGTCGTTGCCGAGTCATTGCCAAATTCAATAGACGGAAACGTCTGTTTTCGATTTCCGATGTGTCGCTTAGCTATTGCGCAGTGACCAAATTTCGATGCTTTCGAGGGCTATTGGGTGTGCAGCCCCAATCGCTTTATGCTCCACTTATTGAGACCTTCTCTGTCCTTCTTCTCCGTTTTAATTATTTTTATTTTCCCATTTTGTTGTTCATCGAACTCTCAACGTGGTAAAATAACCAAATAAAAATTTAAAAAAACAAACAAACTTGTAAAATAATTTCTAGGGGGTGCTGCAGCTCTATACAATCTTATATTTTTGCAATAAATAGCATTTCCGAATAAGTAGTTTTTCTGTTATTTAAATGTATCCATTTTGAAGGGAATACACGCAAAGGAAAATTTGGGACAATCCCAAACTTTACAGGTCTGTCCGGGGCAGGTGTGACGCCAGAGGGAGGACCGGGGCTCCAGGGCCCCCCGTCGGGGATGCTGTGTCCCCCATCGGAGAAAAACTTTGTATCCCGTCAGGGTAAATATTTCTATGGGGTATTCAACTGTCGCTGATAAATAATAATCTGGATAAAATTTCAGACCAATTTCATTACACTCGTCCCCCAGTACAGCAGGACGTGCCCCCTGTCGGGGAGATCGGGCTCCCCCGTCGGGAAAACCCTAGCGCCATTCCTGATCGGGGAAAATGAGAAAATATTAAACAGTCCCAAATTTCCTCATCTTTAAATTAATCAACAGTGTAACAAATATTACGATTTGGTGAGCATCCCTTTAGAATGAGAGTTGATCGCCTCGCACGGGGTTTCAGGCCATTTCAAATAGACGTCATTCGTATTGTAAAGAATTAAGTAATCTGTGAAACAACATTTAACATTAGTATAATCTTCAGAATATTCATTTTTTAACTATAAAAATGTCCGAAGAACAAGTTATTACACACGTGCATGAATGAGTTGTAGCAGCTGGCTCTCCAACCAATCCATTGTCTAGATTTTGGTATTAAAGAACAACGGGTCCGATACCCATTACAACCAAATATCCGCTTTATACGCGGACCTGAAACACTTTAAGTACATCGGAGCCAATCATCTTCTAGTTGCTGTGTTGTAAAAGTTAAAACAAAAGAGTGCTGGCTCAGACGTCGTTCTCGTCGTCTGACCGCGATTCAAAATTACTATGTCAGTCCCCAGTAAATCCTAGTATATTTTCAATTCTGAACGTTAAATCAATAAATATAATACATAAATCTGTCGCGAATTTTGAACTCTGAAAAAATGGTCATCGGTCCTATGTTACAACAATCAGTATTTTTTTTATACCAAATCTATTTCAGTTTTGTTTGTTTCATCGAATTGCCAGATTGTCAGATTTATTTTGGAGACACATGAAAAACCAGCGGGAGTGGTCTCCCCCAAACTGTCTCGTATGCTCCTAACACATGTGGAGAAAAAATAAGCTAAAAGGCAGTAAAACGAACAAGCTTCCCTAACGCAGTGGAGGAAAAAAGCTCGGGAATCGGAAGCTTGGAGGCGAAAAGCATGGGTAGAAGCGGAAAGGATTGTAGCGCAAGTGAATCGCGCAATTACGCAATAACGGCCTCGCGTCATTGTGTGATAAGAAAAGACAAATAGGCAATTTGAGCACCTTTTTTTCGACCGATTGAAACGAAAATTGGGTAAGGATCTGCAAATAATGTTAGCAGGCATCATACCAATTTTTATTTATCAAATCCGTAGGGTTTACGAATTATACTGTTTAGAATTATGCGATTATACAGACAGTCAACCCTCCGACGGATTTATCCCACAATTTGATACGATTCTACATTCCTGATGATAAAACTGTATACCAAATTTTATCTATCTAGCTATTCAAGTTTTTGAGTTATAGTGTTCACATAAACGCGGACAGACAGACTTCCCGTAGACGGATTTTGTCCAAAATTTGAAAGAAATCTACGAATCACGTGTCAAGATCACATACCAAATTTCATATATATAACTTTAATAGTTTTTGAGATATAATGTTTATAGACGGAAATAATTCCAAAATTGTGTTTTTCGGACTCGGGGAGGCCTAAAACGTGGAGATTCGCACAAATCTCGAGTTCGAATTTTTTGAAGATTACAATACTTCCTCTTAGTATACTTCGTATACGAGAAAGTGAAAAGGGAACATTACAAAAGAATATTGAACTTAAATGGTTATACAAACAGCGAATATTTTTTTTTTCAAACCTGCATTCGAATTTTGAGCAATAGCTGAAAAAACTACTATTTTCCCTCTACCAGAGAAACCTTCGAATAACCACTAAAAACATTCCTTGCATCTATTTTCTTTTCATTGTTAATTCCCCACTCTGTATAAATGTCCGTTATATCCGTTGCTGATGGGGGCAGATGTTCCAGCGGCAGTGGCAGATCTGCTTACCCCATTGTTGTTCTTTGTTCTCCTGGGCCGTTCCAGCGGAAGCAACAATGAATTCTGGTTCGTGTTTGTTCGAATGACAGAGGGCGTTCGACTTGCACCTGCCTTGTAGTTAAGTGACTCGTGCAGAACGACATTCAGCTGCAAAAGTTATGTTGGTAAGATTATCTTTTTGCTATTTTTTGTGGAAGTTTTCCATTTCCCTGCTGGCTTGCCCAAATGT
This sequence comes from Araneus ventricosus, assembly GCA_013235015.1. NCBI lineage: Eukaryota > Metazoa > Arthropoda > Arachnida > Araneae > Araneidae > Araneus > Araneus ventricosus. The sequence goes on from BGPR01011883.1 coordinate 46,431, forward strand.
TGCGGCAAAGGTAGTGAAAGGTATTTAGAACGAAATCCGGAAGTGTAATTTGAGTGGGTTTTGCTTTGCATAAGATAAGTTTGTTTGGAATAGGTTTTTTTAGTGATGTTATAGGAGAATTTAACAGATAAAATATTTTCCCCATCTTTTATATATGTATCAATTCCGGTTTTTCTCATTTTAATATTTTTGGCGGGAAAAAGGTTTTGTTTCCTGCTTGATAAGTGGAAATTCTCGTACCGTGTGAAGGTTAACAACACTTTTCTTTTGCAACCGTAGATGAGTAAATCTATAGGAATAAATGTAAATAATACAGGAATTATTTAAATTGTTTAATTAACTTTTTTCCTGAAAGTTTTCTGATGCATACCAATAATATGACATGTAACAGAATGGTATAATTATTCACTAAAATGATTCACTTAAATTTAATTGAAAATGACTAAAATGTAAGTGATTCA